>JALIZH010012392.1:0-32500 GCA_030522465.1 Rhipicephalus appendiculatus | reverse complement strand
CATATGTGTGCATTCTAGTAGTATATTATTTGTTGTCGTCCACGAAAATTGCGTGCGAAATTTCGCTCACACGATGACCACGTGATTGCACTGGTTTGCTAAACTGAGCCCGTGTAGCACTGGCAAACCGCGTTCGCGTTAACTGCGGTTAATCCTGTAAACCACGGTTCAGCATAACCGCAGTTAAAGCTGTCCGTGTGACAGAGGTATACGACACGCTGGTGGAAAGGCCGTCAATACCCATCATTTTGAACAGTAACACACCTGTGTTTGCTTCAGTGTTTGTTTTGGAATAGTGGATGCGTGCAGCCGCGTTCTATGCTCGATTTCGCACGTTGTGAAAAATGAACGCGCGCTTTACATTCTATGAAGCCCACGCCCAGAGAGGTCACAACTGGAGACGTACGTCAGGCTCTTCGAGCAAAAATGTTCCTGAACAGAACTCGGCGGCGAGTTTATAGTTGTTTAACCGGCTTAAACAGTCAGCTTGTAGTTTCTGAAGCTCCCAAAAAGTTGTGGAGGACTTAGTCTGCCAGATGTTCCGACATTCACAAAGGCACTTGCAGCTAAAACAGTTTCCAAATTGTTCCAGGACAATGACTATGCTGGTCGTAGCTTATTGCTGTACTGGACCGGAACTATTAGAGCCGCATTCAGGTCTGAAAGGTACTGGGGGGCCACAAGCAGAAGACCCGCATGCCTTTTATAAAGCAGCAGCGGGGCTCAAGCGTTCGGTCAACGGCGACGCCGCCGAAGACTGCTTTGCAAAGCTTGCACCCGCACGAATAAGCGAAATGCTGATTGGTCGCTCCATTACCGACGAGGAAGAACAGAGATGGAGGCCCAACAAGTGGAAAAGGTGGCGGAACAACCACATGCCGGAAGTGGTTAGAGAATTTGACTGGCTTCGGCTGTGGGACGCGTTGCCCACTCGCCAGAGACTGTCACAGTGGGGCGTAGTTCCCAATGATCGCTGCCCCAACTGTGGCAAAGGAGAAACGATCCGCCATACGATGTTTGAATGCGTGGCGGCCAAAGGCGTGTGGCACGTCGTGTGGCGCCAATTCGGAGTATCTGCTTCTTCGCGCGGTCAGCGCAAGAGGGGTTTATTTGAACAACTCGTATTTTCGGTCACGATGTTTGTATTGTGGCGCCGGCGCTGTTTAGCCGAATCACGCTGACAACCACAACGAGATGCGTACCCAGCGTTACAGAAGATTAGGATGATCATGGTTCGGTACCTGACCGAACAGCTAGAAACACATGGTGAAGAAGCCTTCCTCAGAAGGTGGCATACACGTTTTTTTGGAGTGAAGAAAGGGAATATTGAATTTCTTCTGCGGCCGTTTTGAAAGCGACCGGAACGGGAAAAAAATGAGCCGCGTATCATACGAGCCGGCCCAAGGCATGTTCTGAGTGCTAATGTTGCTTTTCTTCCCCAATGAGATGTAATTCCGTGCAAACTTAGTGAGTTTCTGTGTTCCTTTTTTTCTGTTTTTTTTTTTTTTTCAGTGATTAGTGACCTGTGTTAGCATTGCAGTTCCAGTGTACCTATGTTCCCTTGTTTGCACGTCCCGCGGAAGTCATTTTGTTACCAAGTGAAGTTATAGTGACCTGAATTGCCGTTACTTGTATGCAATAAACTTCCCTGGGAGATTTTGTTCAAACCACTTTATTTTTAATTATCCTGTCCGTTTCACGTTCCTCACGTACAGAAGTTGGGGTGGCTCACTGCTCTCCCGCATAGATTACGAAGCATAACAAATCGTTGGACACTTTTCCTAAACCCTGTTGTTGTTATGCCAAAGGAAAAATAATTTCGGGAGCTTTCGTGTACCTCGATCAAGCGACAGTTACCTTTTCCTCCACTTTACTTTCTTCAAATTTACACCATAATTACTACAAATAACATCCCCTATAATTTCCATGGCTTTCATGCACACGCGTGCGCACGAGGGGGGCAGGGGGAGCGGCCGCCCCCCCTCCCCCCTAGTCACCTAAGAAGAGGGGGCGCAAAGTCTGCTCCATACATTGACTTAATAGGGAGGGGGGCGCTGCGACGAGCCTTCGCCCCCCCCCCCCCCCCCTGAAGGGGAACCCCACGCACGCCTGTGCTTTCTTGTCTCTTAGTTCTCATTAACGTTGCGCTCAACAAAAAAAAACCAAGCCCTTAAAATTCCCCTTCTTTCGTTCGATCAAGCGAAGGCGTTCTTCAGGGTCGGTCAGCGTTATTTTCTCACAATATTGAGGAATTGTGGCTTACTAGACAAGTTCGTTAAATGCTTTGAGCTGCTTTATGAGGGCAACAGTAGAAAAGTCTACTGAAACAGTGGCATGGCAGAGCTTCGCTGTAGAAAGTGATGTTAGGCCGGGTCTGTAGGGTTGCTCAGTGGCTCCAGTTTTACTTGTGTCTCTAGATCATCAGGAAAGTCACGACGCGCCTTGAAATCAGATTTATAAGGCCAGGCGCTGAGGAAATTAATGTTGCAGCAGGCCTATGGCGATGATGTTTCCATATCTGCACGAAAAGAGGATCGGCTTCCACGCATTTTTGGAGCTCTTTGAGCAGTACTCCGCTCTTGATGGCGCGTACTCGTATGTATAAATAAAGGAAAGGCGCTGCGCTTTGGAGCCTTCGCCGACGATCTGCCAAGTGGAGTTCAGTTCTTGGAAGATGTTAGAGCTCTCGAAGTTATCTTTGAAGGACGGAGCTTGGAAAAAGAAAAGAAAGAAAAGAAAAGCGTGGGAAAACATGACAAAAGGTTAGAACAAGGGACGTAATAAACAGCCTTTTGTTTTTGCTTTGTACCCCTTCACGAAGGCGTACTCTTTTCGCATAGGAATGGCAGACACCTCCAGATGCGACTCGTGCAACAGCGACGAAACAATAGCACATCTACTGTGTTCCTGTGATCGGTTTGTGAGCGAACGCAACATCCTACGCGACACGCTGAATAAGCTAGACGACAGACCTTTTTCCGAAGAGAAGATCCTCGGATCGTGGCTCTACGCGTCGCAGGCCAGCAAAGCGACGCGAGCACTGATACGTTTTAGATGTGAAGCATCTTATGGCGAAGCTTAATCCGGTGGTGGTGGTGGTGGTGGTGGTGGTGGTGGTGGTGTGCCGCGTGCCCACCCTTACTGCGCATGCGCAAACAGTTAAAGCAAAAATAAAAATAAAAAACCTCCTCTCCCCCTCTCTCTCCTCTAGGCATCTCTCTCCACGGCAACCAAACCCTCACTGCGCATGCGCCTCCCTTCCTCTCTCCCCTCTTACACTCCCCCCTCTCTCCATCCCTGCCCGCGGCGTCTAACTCCCCCTGCGCATGCGCGTCCCCCCCTCTCTCTCCTCTCCTACGCTCCCCCCCTCTCTCCTCTACGCATCCCTGCCCACGGCGTTCACACTCCCACTGCGCATGCGTGTCACCCCCTCTCTCTCCTCTCCTCCGCTTCCCCCCTCTCTCGCCTCGCGACGACGACGCAGGCAGCGTCTGCTAGCGAGTTTCTTGGTAGAAAAAACCGACTGCTCGCGCTGCACAACCGTTCACTGGCCATCCCGTATATATGGCAATGGATCTTGACCTCCAAGGTGGTGCCGGTGGAAGATTTCTCCTGTGCGTTGTTGAACAATAAAAATTCGCAGCGTGCGCGTTAACTAAAAGCGGAGTGCGGGTCTCTGTGTCCAGTCGGAGTCTTCTGTCTCTCATTGCCCATTAGCAGCGATTGGCATGTTCCAGTAGGAAACACCGCTCCATCACTGCGTGCTTTGCGCCTCTTCAGTTTTCTCTCCTGGGCAACGCTGCGATAGGGCCAGCGTCAACGCCACCGCCAGTGTAAGCGTTAGCGCCCGCTGCTTCACATCTACACATGGTTCCCTTTAGCGGGAGATGGTGTAATTTTTTTAAAATTGACCGGGTTAAGCGACCGATTGTAGGCGTGCAATGGATGGGCGCCCACGTACAGTGACAATGCTTTCTTCCCTCTTCTTTAATCCCTTCACCCCTTCCCCCCCAGTGTAGGGTAGCAAACCGGACGCGCGTCTGGTTGACCTCCCTGCCTTTCATTCATTTCCTTCCTCCTCCTCCCTCCTCTTCGTTTTTCCTTTTGTGCACTCCTTTCTTTTTTCTCTTTTTTGCGTTTTTTTATTGCGATAGCAATTATATGGACAGTCTCGACGGGTTTTTGCCGTCGCCGTTGCCGTCGCCGTCCCCGTCATGTCGCGTATGAAGTCCAAATTGATAAGAACCCCTTGCGCATCGTACGTTCTACCAGCGGGTAATAGCGGGCGAGCGGGAGCGGTGAACGCGGCTGAAGCGGCGATCAAACGAGCCGGCATCTCCGTCGCTCCGAGGCGCATGCGATAAGATCCCCCCCCAACTGTTCAACCGGTCCCCGCCCGTCGTTCGCGAGCGTGAAAAGACGCGAGGGGGGTGGGGGGGTCCCTCGAGCGACCTTCGATTTTACGACCGCGGTCGTCGCGGGAGCGCGCGTTATCTCCCCATCTCGGCAGCCGACAGCGGGCGGCCAGTGTACCCTTCTACGTGCTGCGCTCTCAACGCGAAGAAAATTCTCTTAAACAAGCGTTTTATAGAGTTGCGTGAGATCGGATCCAAAAGACTTAGCTGCCAGCCTCACTTCGTATAACATTACAATTTGTTGCTATCGCATTCATTGCTTCACCCTTGCGGTGAAACTGTGACTTTTTTTTTCTGTCTTTCTTTCTCTCTTCATTTCTAGTTATGTCTTCCTCCCTCTTTATTTCTTTCTTTCTCCTTCTTGCTCTTTCTATTTTTCTTCATATTCCCTTTCTCTCTCTTTCTATCTCGCACTTGCCTTGCACTTTTTTTTTCTATTTTTATGCGTGGTTTTGCCTGCGTTAAGCCAAGCGCAGTTGTTCTTGATAAGTGATCATCATAAAGGTGTTCGAAGAACAAGAGGAAGAAGTCTGCTTGGCGCGAGCGCGCGCTCGCTTATCATCATCAAGGCACTCGAAAAACAAGAGGAAGAAAACTTCTCATTGGCACGAGCGTGCGCTCAATATGCTGCACATGGAGCGTTACGCCAAGCGACGACGACAGCATACGACAGCATACGAAGGCCTGGCCCCCTATGTTGCTCTGCACTTAATAGGGCATCGGAATCTAAGTTATCACTCGCTGCGAGGGCAGGTGTGTTAAAGATGCAGGCGTGTGCGTATACGCTTACTATATATACAGGGTGATATTCCTTCAGAACCAACCTATTAGATGTGAAGCATCTTATGGCGAAGCTTAATCCGGTGGTGGTGGTGGTGTGCCGCGTGCCCACCCTTACTGCGCATGCGCAAACAGATTAAAAAAAAATAAAAATAAAAAAACCTCCTCTCCCCCCTCTCTCTCCTCTAGGCATCCCTCCCCGCGGCAACCACACCCACGGTGCGCATGCGCCTCCCTTCCTCTCTCCCCCTCTTACACTCCCCCCCTCTCTCCATCCCTGCCCGCGGCGTCCAACTCCCCCCTGCGCATGCGCGTCCCCCCCTCTCTCTCCTCTCCTACGCTCCCCCCCCTCTCTCCTCTACGCATCCCTGCCCACGGCGTTCACACTCCAACTGCGCATGCGTGTCACCCCCTCTCTCTCCTCTCCTACGCTCCTCCCTCTCTCGCCTCGCGACGCCGGACGCAGGCAGCGTCTGCTAGCGAGTTTCTTGGTTGAAAAAACCGACTGCTCGCGCTGCACAACCGTTCACTGGCCATCCCGTATATATAGCAATGGATCTTGACCTCCAAGGTGGTGCCGGTGGGAGATTTCTCCTGTGCGTTGTTGAACAATAAAAATTCGCAGCGTGCGCGTTAACTAAAAGCGGAGTGCGGGTCTCTGTGTCCAGTCGGAGTCTTCTGTCTCTCATTGCCCATTAGCAGCGATTGGCATGTTCTAGTAGGAAAAACTGCTCCATCACTGCCTGCTTTGCGCCTCCCCAGTTTTCTCTCCTGCGCAACGCTGCGATGAGCGCCAGCGTCAACGCCGCCGCCAGTGTAAGCGTTAGCGCCCGCTGCTTCACATCTACACATGGTTCCCTTTAGCGGGAGATGGTGTAACTTTTTTTCATTGGGTCGTAGTTTTGTTACAAAGCATCCGATTTTAATTCTGTTTGCGGAAGAAAATTCAGGAGGTATGAATATTTGATCGCCCGTCCCGTTTTGTGACGCGTAATGCCGTGAAAGAAGAAGAAATAGCGAAAACCGCGAAATTCCTATACAAAGAGGGATGGTTACTACGGCGTAGCGTGCGCGTCAGCCATCCGCGGCGACAATCGGCCACGCCGGATTCATCACGTTATGTTGACGCGAAGGTAGAGCACTCTCTATACCAGGGGTCTCAAACTCACTTCAGACAGCGGGCCGCATTCACGCAATTCAGTCGCGCAAGGGCCGGCACAGTGAAGAAAAAAAACGCGGGGGGGGGGGGGGGGGTAGAAATTGTTTACAAACGTTGCTGTTTGAAGGAAAAACCTTTCCCATATAGCATACATGGATCATTTTTGTAGGAGATTTGGTGCCAGGATTCCAACATGTTGGTAACGATCTCCAAAATGTCTAAAATCTAAACGCCGATTCTAAAATATACCTTTTGTTTCACGGTTATCTTTCCGCAATGGTGACCTCATCAGGTGCCTCACAAAAACGCGTTAGACTAGTCATGCCTGTGCAGCGGACGAATGTTTAATATAAAAGAAATGTGAGGCAAAGACAGTCATGCACGGGCCGCGGGCCGCAAACGAGAGCCTCGCGGGCCGCATGCGGCCCGCGGGCCGCGTGTTTGAGACCCCTGCTCTAGACCGTTCCATCGGGCGAGGAGGACCGGACTGGCAACCAGCGCTTTCCTCCTTTCTGGCTAGCGCGCGACGGCTCAGTGTGTGCGGGCTGGAGCTTGGATGAGTGGCGTTGTCGAACAATTTTTTTTTTTGCGTGTTTTAGGTCGACCTGCGAATTTTCTTCTCTTTTGCTGCGATGTCAGCCAGCAATAGGTCAACGGGAAGCCACTGTACCGTTTTTGGTTGTTCTAACAACTACCGAAAAAGAGGAAAATGCTGTCTGAATCAGTATACACTGTTAAAAAAATCTCGTCAAAATGACGGGAAAATCTTGGCAGCTCTATTTCCAAGCATTCGAACGTCAATATGACAGCAGGCCGTCATTTCTAAATTACAATGTATTCTGTCATTTTGACGTCTCCCATGTCAATATCAAATACAACCTAGACGTCAATGTGACAGCAGGCCGTCATTTCTAAATTACAATGTATTCTGTCATTTTGACGTCTCCCATGTCAATATGAAATACAATATAGTCGTCAATTTCACAGCATGTTATCATATAGAAATGACAGTGTTCTTGGTCATTTTGACAGTTCGCATGTCAATAAGAAATACAACCCAGTTGTCAATATGACAGCTTCACCGCTGATGTGACTACACGTAGTCATTTTGAAATGGCAGTGTGCTCGATCATTTTGGTGCCTCGCGTGTCAATACAACGTGGTAGTCGCTTCTACAATGCTGCACCGTCACTTAAACTGCATGCTTAGAGTTTCAGATGACGATGCTTTTTATTGTGGCATCTGGTATGTTTATGCGACATACGACTACCGAAAACATGACAAAGCGATGCTCTGCTGTCTGAATGCTTTCATGTATGATTGCAAAAACTTGTGGGCTTGGCAGCCCAGTTTTTCACAGTATTTTCCCATTGCATTGCCTCATTTACATGTCTGTGTCAGTATGGTCCACTGAAGTGTGTCTCACTTGCAGCGGATTCCATATCTTACAAAAGATACTGCAATGCAATTGGCACATATACTTGCATATTTATTTGCTATATGGTTGCAGCATTAGGACACCTCCATGAAGGGCACTGCAGCACCTGAAAAACGAAAATGTAATACGATGATCAATAAAAACAATACGTGTTGAGTTTGCACAAAATTGCACACTAAGTGCTTTATGTAAGTACAAAAAATTGCACTTACACAGAGACATAAGACATAAGGAGCATAAGACATAAGGAACAATGCAATTGTCGTTACCAATCTACGCTAAGATTCAAAAGTGGGAAAAGACTATGATTAAAAGATCTATCAAAATAAAAAGTAGATGGTGCAGGGCGGAAGTTGCAATTATGAACTAACACACTCGTATTTAAGTGACCATGTATTGGTTCATAACTGCAAGTAATCTACCACGCAACATTTTTTTTTATTTCGGTAGATCCTTTTCTTAACCGTAGTGTTCTTCCCACTCCTAAATCTTAACGTATAGGTAATGGGGGGGGGGGGGGGGCTGTTGCACACACATCGGTATCACTTCCCGGTGCTGCTAAGCACACTATGTGAGCCATCAGTGGACAGCTGCATGTGGTGAAATGCACACTAGTAGGATTGGCATTTCTCGTTGACTCGGGCTAACACTCACTAGTAAATCATTTAAATAAGCATGGACAACGCTGCTTATGTTGTCTAAATGTTCCTCGTGTTCGCGCAGCTAGTACTTGCCGCTAGGACGCATTGATGTGAGGTATACACACGTGCACGCACACAGACCGGCAGAACACAACTTCAAAATATTTTTTCTCCCTTAAAACAAAAAAGTAATGTTATGAAATTTTCTCAGTCAGTAACCAACAAAGGTCACTAGTAAATGGGTTATTTAGCATAATTTTACTAGCACCATTTTAATGTGACATTTACGACCAAAGATGTGCGAAAATAAGCTTTTTTGGAACTGTGTAGCCAACTGTACACATTATTTTGCATTATATACGTCTCAAGGTAGTTTTTACCTCTGGTAAAACTTCCTGGCAATCAGTTAATCTAACATAGAGACCATCGTGAGTAGCGCAATCTGACAGGACACAGAGCAAGGAACAGACGAGCACAGGTGCGCCTGTGCTCGTCTGTTCCTTGCTCTGTGTCCTGTCAGATTGCGCTGCTCACGATGGTCTCTATGTCAAAACACCAACTAGCCCAACAGTCAACTCTTTTACAGTTAATATAAACTATGACGTTTCACTAAATACTAACATTCTATAAAAAAAATCCCCAATATGGACGATATTGTCCATTAAAGGGGTACTGACACTAATACATTAAAGGGGTACTGAAAATTATGGCCTCGCGTTGTTTTTTTTTTTTTTTTTTTTCTGCAATGTGTTCCTGGGGGCTTGTTACTCATAACACGACACATCGTTTGCTGCAGCGCGCGACAGATAATTACAGGCTCCTTATCACCGACCACTGTCAGTTTCGGTTTCAAAAGCGACAAGCCTCCGGGTGCAACTATCACCACCTAGCGGGTGCAGCGTTCGAACACGTTGGCGCACAGAACTGTGACGCACTTCCGCACAAGGAAATAAAGAAGTCCTTTCGAACAGGAAACGGGAAAGCAGGGCCGCCAAACACTAAACGTTCAACGCTCTGCGCAACGGCCGCGGACTCGCAGCAGCCGCCGGTAGCCTGCTGCAGCACACACGGCAAAAAAAAAGAAAAAAATGGCGGCTATGTCGTCATCATAAGTTGTTCCAGCATGGTGACGTGAGGGAAGTAGGGGGCCCGCAAGGGTCCCCTTCGAGAGTGTCAATAGCGCGAGGGGAGTCGATCGCTCACGCAAACTTCAAAAGTAATTCAAAATACCTTCCAAGCTATATTCGCTGTTGATATTTTGCAGATGATATACACATGTTCACGGGAATCGATCCCACAGGCTATCTCGGCCGCGAAATTTTGTGTCAGTACCCCTTTAAGGCAGCATAAAAAACCATGAAAGCGTAACAGTGTGTAACACTTATTTTAGGTAAAAATCATACCATAGTTCAACACGAAAATTTTTGTCGTAACATAATTTACGAAGAATGAATTCTTTTTATCTGTTTTCCATGATTTCTAGCTTTCCGGCTAGAACACTTCACACGTGGTTTGAGGTACTAAATAATTTTTTCTCAAGAAATGTTCGGGAGGAGAACTTCCTGCTTTAGGTAGATCTTTCAAGCAAGTTGATGGTTGAGTGCCCAATCACAAAACAAGAATTTACAATTTCTTTGTGCCGAACAAATAGTGCCACTAGATTCATACTATAAAGGTATTCACTACATATCAGAAAAATGTATTTTCCTTCACTAGACTTGCACATTTGTCTGTATCTGCCTTTCCAGGCGCAATAATGCTGTAGAGGAATAAAAACTTAAATGAAGGAACAGGCTAAGGCAATAAGGAAAATATACGGAAGAACTTACCACCTTACAGGCTTTGATGAGGCTCAGCAGCCTTGACGCGATGCCACAGTAAGGTCCTTTGCCTCGTCTTTTCCGCGGGTTTATCTGCCCGAAATACCTGGAAAGTAATAGAGGGCGAAAAAATGCATTTTCATTAACTATGATTGTCATGCACTTTGGCTCCAAATCTGTAAAGCTATGAACGTGTGAACTGCCTAAGTCATGTAAAATGAAGTGTTCTTAAGCGAAGGGACAACAAACATTACCCTTCATCATAACATGTTGCAGACAATGGAACCACATTTGCGTGCTCAACTTGGTGAAGGTTTCATGTGCTGGTGCCCTAAATGTTTTTAACATAACAACCTAATGGCTCCAGTGCAACAATGACTTTTTGCCGGAGGAAATAAGGACAAGAGAATTGAACCAAATAAATAGATCTCAGAAAGGCCCATCAGTTAAAATGTCATGAAATCAGTTAAATAAATTATACCTGAAATTAAAAGGGAGAAGGTGAAAAAGGAACCGGAACTTGTGTAGTTATACCACTCACATTCTTGTAACCTCGAACATATGATGCTAGGCTTACAGCTCCCAAGGCAATTGTGAATTTTTAAAGTACCATATATTACTGACACATTAACACAAGGTGACACGACTCTAATGTCATTAAAAATAGGGCAGCATTTCTGATCTGCCACGACTGCTCAACCGAGTTACGAACATCTGGAGGCAATAATTCAGCAGTGGTGCATGGCACATTCTCATTGGCAAGTGTTTCAAGGTCATTTCCATCATATTGTGCCTCACTGCGACTTTGATAGCCACTACTGCCATGACGACGGCTCACATGTGATGTGAACGACTTTGCATTTGTGAACACCTTGCAGTCGGCGAAACAACATGGCGTCACAATGCCAGAGGAAATGTGTCGCTTAACATGTCTAACAACATCTTGCTCAAAAGGAAGTAGGCATTAGAGAATCTGTGAGGGCAGTTGAATGTTCCCTTCGAGAAAGTTGGAGGAGCACTGGTGTGAGGTCCATGAAATTGTGAAACATGCACACGTAGTGCATTAAATGTTCTAAACCTTTTAGAACAGTGCTCATTCACACATGGTATGCTAACATTGTGAACATTCGAATGGACTCTGTAGTGTCTCATATACAAATTGTGCACCGGGAGTGTGGCAACAAAGACAAATATACATGACTACACAGGAATGTTTCCAGGAATATTGAACGCAGAAACAGCGCCCGGGCCAGCGATATCTTACAGCTGTAGTTCAGCTGCATGCATTGCTGTCCTGCGCATTAGGCATTTGAGTTATTAGAACAAAATACATTTCTAAGGATCTTTATGAAAACAGCAGATAATGAAGACAAGAAAGGTATAGGGATGTTAACTGTATTTAAGTGCATTGTAGTAATTGTGATATAGATGGGAAGAAAGTAATGTGAACGAAAAAAGAATCCGAAGTTTGCAGGTGTGGTCTCTGCTGGCGGCAAGTTGTCTTTTTGTCCAGTTTGCTTTCTTCATATCTATACCACAATTATGACCATACAAAGCAGTACAAATAATGTCCCCTAAGCCTTCCTTGGCTTCATTATCTGCTGGTTTTAATTAAGGTTGTGTCAAACAAGAAAATTAGCCCTTAAAATTCCCTTCGTTCATTACTAAGGGCCAATTCGTCTTGATCAGTAATGTAGAAATTGACACAAGTGTATCAAAAACATGCACGAAAACATCATCCTCAGACATTACCTTGGTCAAGCAAGCTTCCTTGTTGCTGCAGCACCTGTGCTCACTCCGCTTCAAATGGATGTAGACAGCCTCCAACCTGTGGTAATTGAAGCAAACCAGTACTGATTACTTTAAGTAAAGGCACCTTGTCACCTATGTAATATAACTTGCTTGATTTGATTACAACATTGACAAATTCATTTTGTGTACTTTCCTCAACGCACATGTATTTAATGAGGCTTCAAAAGCTGTACAACACCTCACCTGGCGACGACGTCAGTGCCATAATAACGAATTTTGGTGCTTCAATATCCAAATTTTTCGAAACCAAGATGGCACACTCACCCCAATGTACGTGGTTTTTCCAAGATCAGAATACTGACTTCTTAAGGGGGTGTCGTATGGTACACAGGTTATCTGGTTTCAGCTTTATATCTCCGGAACTGTACAATATTATGTCGTGAAACTGTGCGTGATTAATAAAAGAGCACATGGCCTTCAGTCTGCTAAATTTTGACTCTGTAGCTTTTCTAACTTGCTTCTGGTGGAGCGCCGAATTTCATACTGGGACACTAAATTCATTGAACCTTTTCTCAAAAACCACAAACAGTATGGCCGTGATATTTCACACGCTTATTCAACATGATATTGGTATTAATCCAAACCAGGCCCGTAGCCAGGGGGGCGCCCTAGGGGCCCGGCCCCCCCCCCCCCCTGAAATTTGGATTGAGGGGGGTGTTTTACCGAGAAAAAATAAGAAAAATAGGGGGTTTTCAAGGTTTTCAACAGGTGCCCCCCCCCCCCCCCCCCCCGAAAAAAATTTCTGGCTACGGGCCTGATCCAAACCTATAAAAACTGACTGTTATGTTTGTCTAACACGGAAAAAAATTATTGTCCTCACTTGTCACATGCCATGAGGGAGACTTTCGAAGCAATATTTTTTGCTTTCTTAATTGTAACTTAGTTTTTCAAGGTTTTAAGTTCAGACTATTTCGAAGGGAATTAGGTATAATGTGCGAAAATGTGAGCGCAATCGGTCGGGTAGTTTTTTAGGAAAGGTACATCAAGTTTGGAAAATTTTCAAAAACTGATCATGAGAAAAACGCGCCATTTTATTTAAAGACACGCCCGGAAGGTGCCCACAACATACGGCAATAATTCCGCTAGAAACTCATTTTGGGTCGAAAATTTGCGATCAGAATGTATGAAAGTGATAAGAAGTGAATATATTCAACCGATCTAGCCATAGTTATCATTTAAAAATGGGGGAGTGGATATTCGCCCGGCATCCGGCTGAATTGCGCGAGCGGAACTCGGCCGGCAGTGTCTCCTCATTGGCCGGCTGTAGTCACGTGGTTAATGCCGGCATCCTGTGGCAAAAAAGCGCTTTGCCGGCACGGGCATTTGCCGAGCTGCTCTTCGCGAGCGGCCGTCAAGCGAAGAGTGCCGGCCGACTTATATGTCGGCCCGGCACGGCGTAGGCTCCGCTGAAAGCGCACACCGTGACGGCAACAGTCGTCTGGTCGGGGTTTGACCGGCAGTTTGCTTTCGCGAGCGGCCGGCCGTCAAGCGAATTAGCGCCGGCATTCAGCGCGGAAACAATTATTTGCCGAGTTTTACTGCATAGCCTCCTCTGAAAACATGCTGTCAAGACTACGACGGCACAAGTCGTCCGGTTGCCGTTTGACCGGCAGTTTGCGTTCGCGAGCGGCCGGCCGTCAAGCAAATTAGCGCCGGCAGGCAGGGTTCTGTTTGGTGTCGCAGAAGTCGGTTGCCAGACTTGGGGGTTACGGCCGCCCCAGTGACACCGGCACTGCCGGCACTCCACGGACGCAGGCAAAATATTTGACTGGCCTTATAGTGAGCAGTAGCCTATAGTGACGGCAGGTAAGGAAAGGCGCTAGTAAAACTGGCCTTATAGTGAGCAGTCTCTCTATAGTGAGAGCAGGTTGCGCTATACTGAGTCGGCGCAGCAGGCGCGCTAGTTAAAACAGTAGGAGAGCGAAGCGATCCGTGATACTGAGAGCAGATTATTAAGAGAGCGAAGCGATCCGTGATAGAGAGAGCAGAACCTACTTCCATGGAAAACCATCGACGTCTACAGCGTTGAAACGTCAGACGTCTGCGACACCAAATAGAACCCTGCCCGCCGGCATTCAGCGCGGAAACAATTATTTGCCGATAGTCTTACTGCATAGCCTCCTCTGAAAACATGCTGTGAAGACTACGACGGCACAAGTCGTCCGGTTGTGGTTTGACCGGCAGTTTGTGCTGGAATCGTGCAAATACGTCATTTGCCCAAGAAACTCTCTGCTTGACGGCCGGCCGCTCGTGAAAGCAAACTGCCGGTCAAACCCCGACCGGACGACTGTTGCCGTCACGGCGTGCGTTTTCAGCGGAGCCTACGCCGTGGGTAAGTCAGACTACCGGCATATAATTGTTCCCTCACTAAATGTAGGCACTCTTCGCTTGACGGCCGCTCGCGAAGAGCAACTCGGCAAATGCCCGTGCCGGCAAAGCGCTTTTTTGCCACAGGATGCCGGCATTAACCACGTGACTACAGCCGGCCAATGAGGAGACACTGCCGGCCGAGTTCCGCTCGCGCAATTCAGCCGGATGCCGGGCGAATATCTACTCCCTTAAAAATGCGTACACGCAGAAACGATGATGAAAATGAGCCCGCGTATCCGATAAGCAGCGCGGTCTTTGGCGCCATTTTTAAAGGGCTTGGAGCACTCCGACGCGCTCGCCAAGGCATCGTTTTGCTCCTCAGAGAGTGTGTATTTTATAGTAATAAAACAAAAATCGCTTTTTTGGTCGATCTACCCTACCGCACCCCCCTAACCTGATTTGTAACATTGTTCCACACGGTTATTATATGACGTGCACTTTGTATGTATGTTCTACTGTTTATTCCATCACACCCGATGATCGAACCGTTCGCCGCATAGACCATACAGGACAAATAACTGAAGAGCATTTTCGTCCCACCTCGGCCGAGAACATCAAATTTATTCTAGACACATGCACTGCCGGAATGAACATTGTTAAACTTCAACTTCTGATCTCAAGAATTGAAAAACCAGTGCATGATTTGTTCCCGCATCATGCACGGAAATCTATCGCACAAGGGCACCCTTCTGTAGACAGGGAAGGGCCATGAACATTAACCGCGTATGTTATGCATGGTGTCCTTAATTCTACTCAACGTGAGCCAATAAGCTTTGTGCGAGTAGCGACGTATATTTATTTTCACCGATAGCACGCAGGAAAACAGTCATCTTACGCCCGCATTGTTTCGATCGAATCCGCATTCATCAAAAATAATTAACCTCGATGTAACAGACATCGAGAGTAATTGCAAAACGAAAAAGGCTGGCATCTTTTTACAAAAGCAGATATAATAGGAACGCGTGCACACAATGCCTGCCGGAACCCGACGTGGGAAGAAAAAAAAGTGAGACGGTTGTAGTTTTGCAGCGCCTGCGCGTACAAACCTGCAGCATCCGCCGCGGCAGCATGGCACATTTGAAACCAGCGGACAACAACATTAAACGAAGAACGTAGATAGAATCGCACTTGTCTAGAACAGCGGAGCGCGTGGCTGTCGACCGCAGCTTCTCCGTCGAGTTGGCTACAAGCTTCCGTTCATGCTTGAATTATAGCCCAAGGGCCTAGCATGCGGTATGACCATGTTTGGTATCACTACGGCGTCGGTCTTTGCATATTTCTGCAGAAAACGGCAGCTGCAGCGGACGGCTGGTCGCTCTAGACAAGTGTGATTCCGACTGTACTGTAATACGAGAGTGACAGGCGCGAGGCCGCAAGGAACGAGATACGCCAAGCCCAACTGGCCGAAGCACACGCACACAAGCGCCACAGAGCCGTCAAGTGCCTGGCTAGACCATCGGCTGCGACGCTGCGACCATTTTTCCCCACTGAGTTCAGCTATGCTTCGTGTTCTTTCCTCATATCCCCGAACTTTCGATAAGTAGGGCACAAGCGCTTTCGCGCCAAAATGGTACTACTTTCTGCAACCCTGGCGCGAGCACGGCCCGGCGCTAATCCCGGAATTTTGCAAGAATGAAAACATGGAAAGAACACTCACCTTTTGCAGGAGCGTTAGCTTCGGGGCTGTGTCTTCTGGTACGCAGTTTCCACGATGTGTCACCTCCAATACGCAATCCAAGGCAATCAAGCGAGCACAACAGCAACGCGCACGCGGTCTTTGCAATACAACGAAAGGACACAAAACAGGAAAAAAAAACACACGCGGTAGCAATGGCGGTCAGTGGCCACGGCGGCTCGGGTGACTCGGGCGGGCATCTACGGGGAGACGGCGAGAGAGAGAGAGAGAGCCAAGGACACGTGTTGAGTGATGTCCCGTGACGTATGCTACAAGGAGACCAACCAAAGCGCCCGTGTCATACCCGTGTGTTCTTGCTCGCCTCCTCGTCGCTCTCTCCACTGCTTTTGACGGCGATTTCGCTGTTCTCTCCAGATGATGCCGGCAGCTTGTCAAAAATGACGACGAAATGGCCATCAAAATGACGAGTAGTTTTTACAGTGTATGGCACGCATCACCAAACGCGGAGCGCTTGCGGTTGCCGGCTCTTCAAGGTACTTTGTTTGTGTTACGTTACAAATTCTATATCGGCAAGTGCCGCAATATATCCAGAATGTCCTGTGGTCCACTCAGTCAAATTGCAATCGGATATGGCTAGATTGGCGGCCAAACATAAGCGGTCAAGCACGGCCCCGTCCGGTAAAGTGCAAAACATCTAAGCACCGCTCGGGTAACCACTTGGGTTGTTCTCGCTTCGTTTTATTACTGTATTTTAGCATGATGTGTTTGGTCAAAACAATTAGCCCCGTAGCTCGGCTCAACACGGTGATCGCTGCACTTGATGTAGCTGTATTAGCACGGACGAGAAATGCCTCACTTCGCAGCCAGGGATAGACTTAATTTGTGCTCCGCACCGACCTTCCGAAATCAGAACATTCACTGAACACTACATGAAAAAGACGTGGCGAGATCCTTGTCGTGAAGTTACAACTTCCGTAAGACGGCGGGTTGTATCGTGTACGATATGAACGCTGAGTAGTGAAGAAAAAAAAAAAAGGGGGGGGGGGGGGGGGGGGGTTCTGTCACTTCGTGTGTAGAATAACTACCTCAGAACGACAATTTTTACGTGGTCAAGAACCACGTCCGACAAGTCACGCAATAATATACAACATAGTTAATTCTCTTCTAAGCGCGAAAGAAAAGCCACGTTGTTACGCTTGACTAGTGTTTCTATAACTGCCAATTTTGCTTATTAGTATTCGGAACGACAGCAAGAATTTCGCAAACACAGTAAATTTGGTAGACGAAGTCATAAAAAAAACACACAAATCACCTCTGATGCCGATCATAGGATTCGAACCCGGGCGCACTTCGTGCCTCACCGGCAGAAAAAAAAAAAACTCTTTAACCATATTCACTTCATCGCCGCCGAAATTCAATGAAATGTCACGACACTCAAAAGAAGGAAAAATGAAAAGAAGCTCGCAGCCTGTAAACATCATCGCTTTCTATATACAAGCACCAACCTGTAAACAGTTTTAATTTCGTCCACACCAGTGGGTACTAAACGAGCGAGTAATAAGCGGTCACTTAAAGGGACACTAAAGTGAAACAATGACTTGGTTTAGGTTGACAAAATGCACTCTGAGAACTCTAATGTCATATGTTTCACTATCATAGGTTCATTATTAGGGGAGAAAATCAAGCTTAAAATTTTATTTTTTTTTTAAATTTGGCGCCGATATCTGCGCGCGTGACGTCAGAGATTCCAAATGTATTTTTCGTATTTTCGTGACTTTGGCTCGATGAAATTTTCTGAAACTTCGTATGCTAAGTCTATGGCACCCACAGATGACAATGCACCTCATTTTTATTTATTAGAAGCTACGTAGGACTCAGTAGACGCCTTCAGAATCTATGACGTCACGGTGTTTGGTGCGGGAATCTAAAGGTGGCGTCATCCATCCGCATTTTCTTTTCGCGTGTTTTCTCGCTTACCAAGCGTCGTGTCGCGGTAAGAGTGGTGTTTTCGGGATTGTGAAATTGTGCTTAACTAATACGCGAAAAATCGTTTTCCCCTTTAGTGTCCCTTTCAAAATCGAGAAGCAAGATGGCGGACAACAGTTTGTGAGCAACAAACAGATGCTGTCCTCGCCACAAAATTGAGACTGCGCGGTCACGCACGACCGCATTTACGAGAGGTAGTGCGACAGCATAAACAAACCGCGAGTGATAAAACAAATTTAAGGACTAGAGTAAAAAAAAAAAAAGAAAATTCATTGTATCCTCTAAGGGTACCAGCACTTGCTTGCCCTGCTAGAACGAGTCGAAATATTTGAGCGTTTTTCCAACAGAACGTGTGCCGAAAATATACATCGACCAGTTGCGACACGTTCGCGCAGTCGTATATTACCATCTTTGACTCCGAACGGATCAAAACCTTTCAGGACGCCTCACAGACTCGTTTCCTAGAGTGCATCACTAGAAAAAAATCAAATAGCAAACATTCGGCTAATTGGAATTGACAGTAAAGTAAAAAATCACAGCATATCCACGAAGTGAATTATGGTGAGTGGGCGAAGCTCGGAGGGATCATTCGGGCAACCGTGAATCCCCCCGTACATTGCCCACTCGATCATGCAAAGACGTGACAACACGTGTCACGTCTTTGCATGATCCTGGGTGTTCGATCGTGAGCTGGGCACGAGCGTCGCCGATTTGTGTTCCGGGCGCTCCCAGCCTCAGCGACAACGCCAGTTCGCGTTCCACGGCAGAGGAAGACGATGCCACCTACTCAGACGCCGAAGTCCACACCAGTGCTCGACGCAACGCCTCGCCTCCGCATGCATCGCCACAGAATGCTGCTGTGAGTTGTGAAAGCCACGCGTCCTTGGCTATGGGTTGTGCTGCCGTGAGTACCGGAGCCGCCGCATGCTCCGCAGATACCGGCTGCCCTGGTTTTGCATGCGACTCCCACGAGAGCACTGTGGAGCTGACTATCTCCTCTCTGGTGAAGTTCACCTCACCGTTGATCACGATGGAGTCCACCTCCGGTGCTCGACTCCGAGTACCGCGTCGGCCCGACGATCCCAATTATAACAGCGCCATCTATCCTCTTTAATCGTCAACTATACTAAAACCACTAACGCCATCTAGTGATATTATTTCCAAGGACGTATACACACAACGCCATCTATTGAGCAATTCATAAACTAGAGGTGGCTACATACATACTACTACTACAGAGGAGGGAACGACCCACACCCTAAGGAGCTTCGCCCCTAAAATACTGTAATAAAGATGCTGTATCTTCAGCACACACATCACAAGGTTGCAATTTACAAACACAAATTACAAGCAAAAACTCTATATGAGGTCAAGACTGCCATATCGGCCTTCAGATAGAGAGTGACACCGGGAGGGGGCAGGGGATCTGACGACGTCCCGGAGGCCGCATAATACTGATAATACTGCCACGCGGGCCGCATGCATGTGGCCCGCGGGCCGCGTGTCACCGACCACTGTTTTAGACCGTACTGATAAGATTGCGCGCACGACGCGAGTAGGCTATACATAGTTTGCATTGACGTCACCATGGCCGCCATCTTAGGGCCCCCAGCTGAACCATGACATCAAATTAGTGCCGGTGCCCCTTCCGTTCCTTTATGTTACCCCCTTGGCGTGGCTCACGAACAGAAGAACGTGGGGAGAACACAAAAGAACGCGGGGACCGTCCTCCTCTGCACTGACGTTCTCTAATGAGATAAAAAGTAACGGTTGCCGCCATCTTAGAGACCCCAGCGCAGAGAACCTGTCTGTGACGTCACGTGAAAACTATGTATATATTATGAAGCTAAAGCGAGCTCCACCGCTAGCGCTGGAATTGGCGACCATTCATGCATGAAATACGACGCGTTCCGCCGACGATCAGATTACCGGCAGCCGACGATTGTGACCGCCGCTATCATGTGTACCGCGTGCATTTCATGTACTTGTACTCAGTTTGATAGGTGTGCGCAGGGTTCCCCTTCAGGGGGGGGGGGGGGCGAATGTTCGGCGCAGCGCCCCCCTCCCTATTATGTCAACGTATGGGGCTGACTCTGCGCACCCCCCCCGAGTCGCAGCGCCCGCCCCTCCCTATTATGTCAATGTGTGGGGGGTGGCTTCACTCCCACCCCCCCTCTTAGGTGACTAGGGAGGGCGGCCGCCCCGCCTGCCGCCGACCCCCCTCGTGCGCAAGCCTATGCTCTGTTTCATGCACCAGATGCAATGGTATGGGAGCTATGCCAGAAGTTCGGTCAGCAAATTGTGTAAGTCGGCGCGTCTCGCGCTTGGATTTCGTCGTCGTAAACGTGGCCTCCGCGATTGGATCCGGATGCGCGCTGCCGCAATTGATCGCGCACGATACGAAAAAAACGAGACGCTAAGTGAACCAGAACAACCTATTGCCGCTTATATAAATAACGGGATTTGTTTACTTCTAAGGCAGAAAACATTTATTAAAGTCTATAGGAACGAAAAAAATAATGTCACATTAGAGGTGGTAAAATCCATGAACTATTTAAGTTTTCTGCAAGAAGTCTTGCTAGCTTCCATAGCGTTGCACCTGATGTAAGAAACGGAGCGTAGTTTTATGGGCACACGAGCGAACCTGCGGGTTCGCCCAGTAAAGAGTATCGTCTCCACCAGCGTGACTCATGGGCGTCGGCAGGGGGGTGCAAAAGGGGGTAATTGCCCCCCCTCAAGCCGCATCCACAATTGCCCTTCACCAGCGCTCCACCCACCCACAGACACGATGCAACACAGGTTTGCACCCCCCAAGACAAAATCCTACCGGCGCCCATGGCGCGACTGCCGTCTCCTTCACCGTCACTACCACGTGACAACAACATACCGTTGCGATAGTAGATCCTGGAGCCGTCCGGAGCTTGAGATCCCGAAGCTAGGCGAGGCGACGTGTTTGGGGGCAGTGCGGGCAGCGGCGTTGGTGGCGGCGCGGGCGGAAGTGACGTACCCATGGGATCGTCCCGTAGACCGACGTAAGGGAAACGCTCCAGAAAGGCGCCGGTCGGAGAGAGTGGCACCTCGGGAGTATCACAGGAGACGGGAGAAACCATGCCTTCTTGTCCGTGCCAGGCCTGTCAAAAAGTTAACCATGCCGATTTCAACTGCTCCACGTGAAATTGTTACATCCGCTAGCTCAGTACTACACAAGGACAAATTCACTTTCCACGCTTCTAACCTATAGGATCACAGATATTTGGGCGAGTTTGTACTGATCCATGAAGGTAATTAGTTAGGAGCTCGAAAACAGACAAGATACACGAGAAGGACTAATGAGCGCTCGTCCTGTTTAGTCCTTCTCGTGTATTTTGTCTGTTTTCGCGCTCCTAAGTACCTTCTAACCTAAATGTGCAATGACCTTATGCACTCATCATAAACGTCGCACGGTCCCTAATGCATTCGCCCTAAGACGACTCGAAAGCGGAAACGATCTTCCTCTTCTTGACAGGTCGTTTTGATCACCCCTCCTCCACGGAGGCTTTCTTTACCCAAATTAGTTTTACACAGCCTCTGGGATCGCAGGCGTTGCAGGCTTTTGCGCACGTCACGTTGTTTCGCAGTGACTCCAATGTCGGCCCACTTTTTACCCAGTGACGATGTCGTGTGATGACGTAATAATGTGACGACACGTTACGTGACGTCATACTTGCGTCACAAATTTTGGCGACTGTTACTTCATGATTACTTCATGGTGTACTGTCCTCGCTGATGGTGATTATTTTTGCATCACTCGTGCTGACGCTGGCGCCGGTCACGTTTCGCGTCCGATGAGGCATCTAAGGCTTTCGCCTTTAAATGTATGTAGGCTCAGGGGAGTAACTTCAGGGTGTAAGTGGAGGGACTAAAGGTTCACCTCCAGGAGAGTAACTGCTAGGAGACTGTTCGTCCACTTGGAGTTGCTCCCCATAGCGAGCAACGGTTGTGGCAACGCAGTCCCTCAAAGGAGTAACCCTAACAGCCCCGTTGGCTTCCATAAGGCTATAAGACTAGACTGTGGCATGCGATGGCCAAGCTGAAGGCCGCGCTATAGAGCCCTCTAATGCCCTAGAAGTTGCTGAAAAGGAAATGACGCTGTAGACAACCTTTCGATAAGTGGGCCTGTCTTTGTCAGGGCAAAGCTTGGTCTCCTCGTCCAAACGCTGAGAAGGCATCTTGTCGAAACGTTACCTTCCATGTCCAACTGTTTCTCATCGATATAAGCCTTCGCCTTCCCCTGAACTTCTGCGATGTCCCACATTGTAGCTGACGTGCTGCGCTGCACTGACCCTTCAAAATAAAGATTTACACACTGGAAGCGCGTCGTTTCTGGACGAGTCGAGAAGTTCTTGCGGATAGTTCAGCGAATAAATTGATTTATTAACATTAAAGAAGTCATACGTATGAATGAAGGAAGGAAGAAGGAAGTGGAACGGCAGGCAGGTTAGCCAGTTCTTAGACCGGCTGGCTGCCCTGTGCTGGAGGAAAAAGGGAAAGAAAGTAGAATGGAGGCTTTACAAAAAACAGGGAAAGAAATAAAAAATTACACCATCTCCCGCTAAAGAGAACCATGTGTAGATGCGTAGCAGCGGGCGCTAACGCTTACACTGGCGGCGGCGTTGACGCTGGTGTTCACCGCGGCATTGAGCAGGAGAGAAACATGGGGAGGCGCAAAGCACGCAGTGATGGACCGGTGTTTCCTTGTGGAACATGCCAATCGCTGCTAATGGGCAATGAGATACAGAATACTCCGACTGGTCACAGAAACCCACAGTCCGCTTTTAGTTAACGCGCACGCTGCGAATTTTAGATGCGAAGCATCTTATGCTCGGGGCTCTGTCCCTCCCGCGTCCCCCGTCCGCCGTCCCCCGTCCCCCGTCCCCCGTCCGGCCACTTTCATGAAGTAGGGAAGCGCCCATTATGCGAACCAGAACACTGTAGTAATATGAAGGCCGTCAACCCTAACACAGTCATCAGAGTCATGGCCAAGAACACAGAGAGGCTGCTTAGCAATGGCTAGGCAGGTGGTGTCTGTCGCCCAGGTTGACCCCATTCCTTAATCTTGCTTGCGTGTGTTTGGAGGGGGGCTTAGTCCGTCCCGCGTCCCACACCACCACAGCGCATGCGCGTGCCGTCCCCCCTCTCTCTCCTACGCTCACCCCCCTTTCTCTCCTTTAGGAATCGTCTACTCTACGGAGCGGCCCCGCGTCCTCTCCCCCCTCTCTCCTCTAGGAATACTCTACGGAGCGGCTCCGGCGTCCCACATCCCCAGAGCGCATGCGCGTCCTCCCCCCCCCTCTTGGAATCATCTGCTATACGGAGCGTCCCACACCCCTACAGCGCATGCACGTCCCCTCTTTCTCCTCTCCTACGGCCCCCCCCCCCCCCGTCCTTTCCTCTAGGAATCCTCTACGGAATGACAGGTGGTGTGACAGCTGCATACTCCGCTGGGGGGCGCCACGGTAGTTCCGCGGTATGAAAATGACGGAGCGCGCGCGCCTCATTCTCTCTCCTGCGCAGCGCCGCGATGAGCGCCCGGAGCACTGCCGTGAAATGAGAGCGGCGACTTTCCTCCCGCTCAAGCTAATTATCTCCCCGCTGCTTCGCATCCACACATGGTTCCCTTTAGCGGGAGATGGGGATTTTTTTTATTGTTCAAGAACGCACACGAAAAATCTCCCACCGGCACCAGCGCGAGCAGTCGGTTTTTTCAACCAAGAAACTCGCTAGCAGACGCTGCCTGCGTCGGCGTTGCGAGGCGAGAGAGGGGGGGGAACGTAGGAGAGGGGAGAAGGGGAGGGGACGCGCATGCGCAATGGGGGTGTAAACGCCGCGGGGAGGGATGCCTAGAGGAGAGAGGGGGGAAGCGTAGCAGAGGAGAAAGGGTGGAGGGGACGCGCATGCGCAGTGGGGGTGTGGTCGCCGCTGAGAGGGATGCCTATAGAGGAGAGAGGGGGGAGCGTAGGAGGGGAGGCGTGCGGAAAGGGTTTGCGCATGCGCAGTAAGGGTGGTCAGGACGCACAACACCACCACCACCGCCGGATTGAACTCGGCCTTAAGCTGCTTCGCATCTAAAAGAAGATAACGACGCTGTTTCAAGTCCTCTTTTAAGTCCGGTTGCCTTAAAAATGTGCAGCAACGCATCGACGCATTTGATTTTAGGACGGACTCGGCCAGTGTTCCAGGACCCCTACTGCCGACAATGGGTGATCGTGAAGTCTGTCTAATGGAATAGCAAGTTCTTTTCTGGGCGCACTGAAACTATAGTCCATCTTGTCTGTGAATGTCCCCGTTGTGTGTATAATATAACTTAATAGCAAATATAGGAGGAAAGCTGTACACTGAGCCAACCTAAAATACGTCTTGGAAAGTGCCCGATAAACTGCTAGCTCGGCTTAGTTGGTAACACCGCAAACGTAAGCTGGATCATGAAGAAATCGAACGAACAGCCAAGCCTTCAAAACTCAAGGACGTGGTCTAGAAAAATTAGGAACCGCTGCCTTGATTTAAGACCCAGCCAAGCCTTCAGAACTCAATTATGAGGTCTCGAAAAATAAGGAACCGCTGCCTTGATTTAAGACCGAGCCAAACCTTCGAAACTCAAGGATGTGGTCTAGAAAACTAAGGACCGCTGCCTTGATTGAAGACTACTTTCCTATGGCATTCTCACATATACAAGGCCACAAAAGCCCTACCGTGCCTTCCTAAAGTCGACTCGAAGTCGACTTCAGAAGGCACGTTTGTGAAGTGCTATAGCTCACATTAAATGAAACTTCCGTTTGTTTGTTCTATCGTGCTCTTTCTTTTTCTTCTTAATTAAGGCGAGAGCATTAGATGCCTTATCAAACGTGAGAATTGACCGGCGGTTTCAACACGAGTTAGGCGAAAAATGATCCCACGACGACGTCGCCATATGACATCATGAAGTCGCAGATCGCCAAAGTTCGTAACGTCATCCATACGTCACGTCATGACGTTTTCACGTGACAACGCCGCTTAGTCAAAGATGGGTAGACCCCTGGACCAGTGCAAAAGCAGTTGAGGTGCAGTAAGCCTGCAATGCCTACAAGGCAGGGAGAAACCATGTTAGGTGCATAAAGCTGTCGGATGAGTTGAAAGGATTAGGACATCCATAGGTGTGCGCAGGGTTCCAGTTCAGAAGGGGGGGGGGGGGGGCGAAGGTTCGTCGCGGTGTCCCCCCCCCTCCCTATTTATTTATTTTATTATTTTATTTATTAATACTGTCGATCCCATCAGGGATCAATACAGGAAGGGCATGTTTGCTTGTTACAATATGACAATACAAATAGCAATAATTCAAATACACGTAAAGAGAGTGTTGGCAGTTAACAAAGGCAAAAACAAGAAAACGCAACAGTGCATCATAATTAAAATGCTTTCTAATACGGAAAAATAAAAGGTGATTGAAAAGGCATACAAAAGCGAAAACTGGAGTAAGAAATACACTGACGTAAAAAAAAAACGGTGAAAATAAATCGAAGTAAACAGTGTGTAGGATAAACATGAGGTAAAAGGTAAACAATTTTCGTACGCTTAAGTCACCTATTAAGTACGATAAGTCACCTATTAAGTGAATGTATGGGGCAGATTTTAGGTGACTAGAGGGGCGCAACCCCCTAGTAAATGTATGGAGCAGATTTTGCGCCCCCCCCCCCCCTTAGATGGCCAGAGGGGGGGGGGTGCGCCCCCTTTGCCCCCCTCTCGTGCGCGCACTTATGAGTACATCGAATGAGAAGGAAGAAGAAGGTGGCTTTCCTGTTCGCGTCACCTAAGGTGAAAACACAAGGAACGCGGCAAATTTTATTACGTGTAATACCGCCTGTCATCCCGCCCAAATGTATAGAGTAACCAACTAAGCATGCATGCTTGGTTAACATCGCTACATTTTCCTTTCAATTTTCTGTTCTTACCTGGTTCGAGTAGAAGCCGCCGGCGGTTGATTCGAGTCCGTCGTCAAAGGCCGGAAACGAAGTGCGCCGGTTCATGGACGATACTCTAATGGCGCCATTATCGACGAACTGCTGCTGCTGCTGAGGTCTGCTGGTTCCAATCAATACCGGCGGAGTGCAGTCTTTGCGGAGGCGGGTACTGGCAGTGATAGTAGGGATCGGTGGCGCCCAGCCGTACAGACAGGTCCATCTGCACGAACCCCAAGCAGTCGTGTGCTGTAAGCTGTCACATGACACACGGACAGCGACCCAACGTGACGCGACGTCGCCGACAAACCCTTTTAAAACCGACACGCAAAGAACGCCAGGGCGCCTTTGAGAAAGAGAGATCCACCTGTCGAAATGTCGGCCAGCCTGTGTGATCCATATATTCCAGTTTGCACAAGCTCTATCAGACGCCATGTTTTCATTCATTAACCCCCATATTTCCTTCCGATTTCCCAGCGGAAGGGTGACAAAGTCCCGTTTTGCGGAAGGAAGCCATATAATGGACCAATCAACCAACAAAACTAATCGTTGTCAAACAACAGCAGCAAGACCCATGCTTTAGTAACCGTCGTTCGCTTACCGTCACAGAATCAGAAAATCCCGACGCAGGTGCTTCTTTATTTTATTTTTTTATTATTCACAGCAAAACCAGCACATAAACATCTGTACTTCAAGATTCATATAGGTTTACTGGTTTTTTTTTTTCTTTTTCCGATGCGATTTGGCAGAAAAGAATGTCGTCTTGGCCCTCCGCTTCAAAAGGTTGCTGACCATTGGCCAAAACACTGCGGGACCCCTCGGTGGATTTCCCCTTCTCGTTCATCGCCTTGAATTAGTGATTGTACTAGCGCTGTTAACCTGTCAGGCGAACTTAACGAGATAAATTAAGCCATGGACTAACCGGCCAGTGATTGGGCGAGGAGCACATCAGCGGGTCCCTGTGGTGGCTTGTCTGAGGAGGCGGCGGCTGTGGCGGCTGGAGCTCGTAGTAGCAGCAGCTCGTCATCGTCACGGAGTCCGCGTTGACCGGCGCCCGCGGTTCTTCGTACCGGAGTCCCTGCTGATGCTCGAGGCTTGTCGCCGGTGGACAGTAGGCGCCCACGGAACCGTACGGAGAGCACGAAGTCGAGTCTGCCTCGGGCCAGCAGGGAGACGTCCGCTCGACCTTTATGTCCTGCTGGATATAACGAGCGGGCCGCAGAAGAGAGCAACAAATAATAATAAATAAAGGTTTGCAAAATAAAAGCACACAAACTCGCATGCTAGTTGTAGCACAGTGCGTAAGCAGCAGTCTTTTTTTTTTTCGTAAGCAATTAGTATATAGACTCTCTTGACTGGTTTTCACCGTCGCCGTCGTGTCCCGTATAAAGATCAAACAGGTAACATGACCTCACGCATCGTTATGTTGTGCCCATAGATAAACGCGCGCAAGCGAGGGCGATGAACGCGGCTGAAGCAGAAATCAAACGAGCCGGGCCCATCTCCGTCGCTCGGAGGGCGCATGCGATAATATCCTCCCCCACGTGCTAGACCTGCCTGTCGAATGCTCAAGCAGAGAGGAAAACGCCCCGCCCGTCTTGAACGAGCATGAAGGGATGCTGAGAGGGGGGGGTCACTCCAGCAGCAGCCGTGAACTTTGATTCTAAGGGCGCGGTCGGGATTACTGGCGCGCGCGTTGTCTCGGCAGGCATCAGCGGTCGGCTCGTATACCCTTCTACGTTTATGGGTCTTGGCAGTGAAGAACACCCTTTAGGCTATTACCCCTGCTGTTATGTCCCTTGCAAACGCGCTGAGATCTAACGGCTTACAAAACTCGATGAACTTGATCCTTAACTCGCACATCATTTTTCCTTGCGGGCACCGCTATAGCGGTCAAAAAGTACCAACGTTTTTTCATTGTAAATTCCAATGAGTAGACCAGCGAACCCGCCTTCTTTATCGGCTTGGACAAGCATCAGGTTATTGCTCTTAAAGAACATCACCACGTCATTTAACAAACTATTTCGTTTCAAGTCCGAATTTTTAGGAGCATGCTTTCGCAGGCACTCGACCGTGCGCAGCACGATTGGTCGCGGGATCGAATCCCGGCGGCGGCGGCCGCATTTCGATGGAGGCGGAATGCTAGATGTCTGCGCACTTAAATTTAGCTCGTAATTTCCGAAGCTCTCCCCTACGGCGTCCCTCAATCGTATGGTGGTTTTGGGACGTATAACCTCAAAAAATATTACATTTATAATAAAACACCTGCTCTGCAGGACAGGGATACCGTAAGCCCGCGTGTGAAATTAAAGCTAACTCTCGAGACATTTCATTTTCATTTCTTCATTTTTTTTTTCATTTTTTTCCCTTAAAGACCCCGAGTTTATTACATATGGGGTGGGTTAATATACAATCGATAGTGTCGTCACAATGATCAATGTGAAGTTACATTTGAAATGCTATGCATGAAGCTTGATGGGCAGGTGATTGTGGCGACATCGTGGGAAAAGCCGTTCCAGTCGTTTGCTGCTCCGGGTAAAAAAAGCAGAAAATGTTTTAGTACGGGCACGTGGGCGAAAAACTTGTAGCGCACTGCATGGCTGGTGCGATGAGATATGTGAGCTGCAGGGATAATGTAAGGAGAGCGATTAAGTGCAGAGTGAAAAAAACTTGTGAAATAATGATAACGCCGTGGCTACGACCGGATTCATGGCAAAACAGCAAAGCGCGCCATGAGCCGAACGATAACGAAGTGATGTACTGGCGAAACTGGGTCGCCGACAAAAGGAACGGCAAGCGATGGAAAGTGCGTAAGGCTTACGACAGTTCAACGAGAAATCCTCATAGGCCTCATGAGATCGGTCACGTGGCGAAAGGCCGGCACGTGTTAAAAAGCACATGAATCACAAAACACCAGCCCTCGAGGGCCGCGAGCTGTGCGGCAACTTCATCCTTTTTTGCGGTGTTCACGTGAATGAAAAGATTATAGAAAAATGAGTCTTTCGCATGACTCGACTTATTGACGCCTAGGGGAGCGATAACCATACAAAAGAAAGTCACAGCGCGACTGTGCATATATATGTGGACAATCAAAACAAATAATGTCATTAGTGTGTTAATTAGTAAAATTTAATTATATAATGATAAGGCAGTGAGTATTGAGTTAGGGATAATTATATGATACTGCCCAAAGTAAATTTTGTGAGTGATTAGTTGATTAGTGGATGGTTATTAAAGAAAGTTCAATTAGTGAAAGTTAATTACGTCGTGAGCCCTTAAGTGAACCCTAAGCTGATTAGTGAAAATGAATTAGTCGTAGTTAATTGGTGACTCTTACTTAGGGACGGTTGATTACTGATGGTTAAATGCTTAAGTTTGGACGTCAATATAAATTGCACGGTATGAGAGCTATACCGTACGACTCTCGCCCATGCATCGCTTCAGGCGAAAGCATAAAAGCCCCCGCGAGGGTGTTTTTTTCTTTCCCTTTTTTTTTAGGAAAAAGTGTTTGCCAAACTTCTATATTATGCACTCTGTCACGCTGCTGTGATTATGTAGCCTTCGGTAGCCTAGGTGGCAAATAACGACTGAACTTCTTATTGGTCGAAGCTTACGCCCAGCCAACCACCCGCGATACAAGCTACCGGCGAGCGCCGGCGGTGGTAGTCAGTTTCATTCGCGGATATCCAACGCCACCGCTATTCATTCACGAGTCACGGCATACATTCCGATCTATAGTACTCGCACACGTTCCACAGCGTGTGCACTCCACTGTCCAACGCTCCGATACTTCAGACATGGCTTGCGTGGAGCGAAACCACGATAAGAGGGGCAACCCTGTCAAATTAAGAAGTTACGGCCCCCTTAGCCAGCGCTAAGGGGAGCATAGGCTGGAGCATATGCTCTTCTCAGCGCTTTTGTAAGACCCCCAGCTCTCACTGGACACCCATTAAATCGCCTTGATGTTTACAATCAACGCAAAAAGACGTCAGTGCCCTAAATTGGAGCTGGGCGTCAAAACAGTTCATGCTTCTCAGAATCAAAATTTATGGGTGCAAATACAAAAATATTGAAGATGCATAAGGATGTCCTAAAGTCGAATACTGTATCGAGACCTCCTGCTAAAGGTAATTATGATATTACGCAATATTTGCAGCAACTTTAGCACGGCTGAGAGATATTGGTAATAACGACCCATGTTTATGGCATAACAGTAAAATAAACACAACGAAGTTATAAAAATAAGGACATTTATAAGTACGTACTATGTGTGCTTTTAGTTACCTTTTAAATTGGTATAAGTGACTAGTATATTTTATTATAGATGGTAAAGTATTCCAAAGCGATATCGAGGGAAAATTCCGCTGTCTGTTTACCGTAGTCAGTACGCACTTAAGATAAAGGGGAAATTATACTATTGCACGCAAATACTGTCACCAGTATTAACCCCAAACCAAGTACTACACGGCCTTAATCATAGTAATAGACACGTTGCATGTTCGTCAGCGTGGGGAACACACGAATACTGTGCAGGTCCTACCTGGACATTTCAGTGGACGATTAACTCCTTGAAATTCCGCGAGCATTACACGAACGTCGCACGCCTGGTGAACACACTGGTGTAACGGTGATTCCAGCATTATTCGGCTGACGACCGAGGATAAAGCGTAGATACCATTAGCAGGGATCGAACACGTTGACGAAGGTGCTAACATTAACATAATTGTTATAGTTTTACGTCCCAAAACCAATTTATGATCATGAGAGACGCCTTAATGGAGGGCTCTGGAGATTTCAACCACATGGGGTTCTTTACCGTGCACCTAAACTTACGTAGACGGGCCTCAAGCATTTTCGCCTCCATCGAAATGCGGCGCAATTCGATTCCGCGACCTTCAGGGTCAGCGGTCGAGCACCAGAGCAAGTAGTACAACATGGCGGGCTGAAAGCGCTAACAAATCAGTGCGACTGCCCGCCAGTGTTAAGCGAGAACTTGCGAAGCATCTTGCTTAGGTCCAGCCGTGGAATTGACTTGAGAACGCTGGATAACGCTATCAATAATATAAAAGTATTACGAGCAAGTTTGTTACTTTTAGGTATAAGAACACTCACAGTAAAGAAAATTCTAGATCCATGGCCAATGGTGGATGTTTAGGAAAGAGTGCTTGTCGCCTTCAAAAAGTTTGTTGAGGAATCCAATATTTAATGAAAACATTGAGCTACTGTACACGATGTCGCCTTCCTCTTCGCACTACAGCAAATGTGTAACGTTGTGATAGTACGTTTACTTTTATGTCTAATCATTTGTCTTCTTGTGTTTTTCCTGTGTATGTCAAGCAATACAGAATATTTGAGTTTGAACGTCCTACATGTGAACTGACTTTTCCTATTTGAACTTGTACTACAATACCTGTGCATATATGATCCTATTAGACGTTTCTGAACTGTCCATGTGATGTTAGGCTGTGCTGTATTTTCCCATCTTGTGTTCTACTGGGTTGCATTTTGTGCCCTTATTATTTTTAATGCATATTTTGTCTGCTAAGCGAGAAGGAGTAGCCGGTGCTACCATAACGACACCAAGCTCTCCTATTTCATCATTTCAAAAAATAATAATAATAATAACATCTGGGGTTTTAAGGGCTAAAACCACGATATGATTATGAGGGACGCCGCAGTTGAGGGCTCCGGAAATTCTGACCATCTGGTGTTCTTTAACATGCACTGACATCGGACAGTACAGGGATCGCTAGCATTTTACATCCATCCAAATGCGACTGCCACGGTAGCGCTTGAATACGCTACTTTCGGGTCAGCAGCCGAAACACTCGCTTTTGCAGGTGAAACTCGTTCACAACGCGGTTTACGATTTCAGAAAGCGGCACAACTATTACATCCAAAAGGCTTGGGTAAATAGCGGCGTGCGTTGCTATTGAAAGTTGACATGGGTCGACACCGCCACGAATGGCAATCATCGCTTTATAACACAAGCCCGCGTCCAGGGTTGCCGTTGGGTGGACATGAAAAGGCGCCAGAACTCACGCCAAAAGTATCCAAAGTAGCCATGTCATTTGATATTATCGCCAAATTTCCAGCCATATAGAACAGATGCGGTATTATCAAGAGATTCTTTACTATTGATCAATAAATAAAACCATTTTTGAATAAGTAAAACCACAAGTTTAAAAAAAAAGCCACGGCGCCAACTGGAAATTTTCGTCGCCGACGGGGTCCAAAAGTAGCCAATTTGGCGCGAAGTAGCCACCAACGGCAACCCTGCCCGCGTCGGTCAAGCAAATTTGTCAAAGTATGCCAAATTGCCAATGACAGCCCATAAGAATTTACTTTTTTTTTTTTTTTGCGCGAGGAGCCAGAAGCGGAAAGTAAACAGAATGCATAAACTTCCGCACTACAAGTAAAGCGGCAACAAATTAGCCTATCGATCAATCAAACGCGTAACCTCGTCGATAGCT
>JALIZH010012391.1:0-40972 GCA_030522465.1 Rhipicephalus appendiculatus | reverse complement strand
TATGGAGACCGCTGAAATGCATCACGTCTGAGGTGACACTTTCGTGTTTCGATGATTACCATTTTGAGTGACGTCCGCTTTGGGACTGGACGACAACCACTAATTAGATCATGTAGTGCCGCCTAAAATTTCGCCTGTGTCCTCCGACATGAGTAGATTACTGGCGCGTATCTAATGTTGCGAAATATGTCAAACATAAAGAGCGCTTTCGAAACCACACTTCTCCCTCGCGTTTGTCTCTATAGACGTCTAGGCACTCTGCGCAATTTGTGGCGGCACATCCATGGAATTAGCGCGTCGTCCCTCTGGGCTCTGCGATCTTCGCGTGCGCGACGAATGATAGCGGAGACCTAGGTCACCTCTTCGGGGCCCGAATGTACAAAAACGCCGGAGCCTGCAGAATTGTTCGGAAGACAAAATTCCAGCCAAATCTGTAGCTGGGCATATCATGAGCGAAGCCGCTTAGCCAATGAGAGTAAGCTCTTACGAACAACGATCTTTTGTGAGTTTCGTCCCATATAATCTGCCCGATGTTCATGACGAAGGCTGAAGTAAGCCTTGCAGGGGCTTATTTGTAGCTCACTGCTGTGGTATTTGAGCTATTTTGCTTGCTTGGGTGATCTATGCGGCGTGGTTCCAATTCTGCCCAGTAGCGAAAACATATTAATGACTACGTTTCGTTGCTCAAAGGCGGCGTCAGAGAGAATGCACATGGACGTCGGCAGGATTTTGTCTTCGGGGGTGCCAACCCGTGTTGCATCGCGGCTGAGGAAGGAGAGAGTACTGGTGCAGCTTGGATAAGAGCAAGTGCTAGTGTGGCTTGAGGGGGAGCAAATCACCCTTTTGCACCCCCCTGCCGACGCCCATGCAAGGGCATATTCATACTCACGCATCATACAGCATGAACTATACTGCAAGAATAGTGATTGCATTGTGTAAGCATGAATTAAGTGTGCGCCTTATACGGTCTCCAGGCTGCCCTCAGCAAAAAGGGCATTTGTGGGATTATGCTGAAAAGAGGGTGGTCTTTATTTCATAGTTTTTCTTTTGACGTGACTGCAACGTTTTGGGTGTGTTCGCATGCAGATTGAGGCTTCTCGGCAGCCATCTGCTTGTACACCTAGCCGGTAAAGGCTTCGGCGAACGAGCGACCGACTGATATAGCGTGGTTACCAGTTGATGTCTGACAAGTTACAGCGCTAAACAGACGAGCTATATAGGAAAAAAGAGGATTCTATTCGCACTCTGCTCTCGTCTGTTTTAGCGTTCTAGTCTGTCAATGATCAATTACCACCAACTTGCCGAGAGAGAGAGAGATGAAGAGGAAGGCCGGGAGGTTAACCAGATATTAGCATCCGGTTTGCTACCCAGCACTGGGGTGGGGGAAATAGGGGCAAGAAACAGGGTGTAGAGAGAGACAGAGGCAATGCCTTTGCAACGCGCTCAACAAGTTAGATGACCGACTTTTTTCGGAAGAAAGGATTTTAAGCCATCGACAGGACGCGACGTCGCAGAAGAAGGCCCTGTAAGCGCTACTGCGATTTTTGCGATCGACCGGCCTTTCTGAACGACATTAGCCAGAACTTGTCAAATGTTACCCTTTCAGTACGGAAGGCAAATTTGGAGTCAGCGCTGTCACAGTTTCGTCGCGAACGTACCGGAGACGTTTAGTACGTATATGTGTCATATTTATATTTACTATGCAGAAATATTCAAGTGCGTATGCTGTATGCACAGACAGCATATTACCAAAGAGCCACTATAGTAACATTCACGTTGCAGTACATCACCGAACCTGCTCAAAGCAGATCGTAAAGAGCATGCGTGACTAGATTGCTTGTGCAATGGACTTCCCTCGCCTATACAGTGTAATGGTTGTACAATAATCGGCTGCGGAGCAGAAAGTTTCTTTGCGTAACGAGAAAGTACGCTCACTCAGAAACATATGACACGTAGCTCGGTTTCAAAAAGGCACATCTAACGTACAGTTATCGTCATAACACGAGAGAGAGAGAGAGAGAAAGACAGAGAAAGAGAGAGAGGGGGAACCCATGGCCTCCTCCAAAGCAGGCACAACGCCCGGATTCCGAACCACAGGCTCAGGAATGACGACAGCGGCAGGTGCTGGCCGCGCGATGGTTGGGGTCGTATATATAGACCGCCGCTGACGCGAGAGGAGCGGCAGATGGTCACAACCGTGGGAAGCGGACCACACCGCAACCGCGTGCTCTCCACCATTTACGAGTGCCGCTACAGAGGCGGGTGGAGGGGGGGCTTTCTGAAAGGGCATACGGCGAGCGGGCCGCAGCGCGGTATGGCCGAGGGATGTGGGTGGTTGGTTTGCAAGGCCAGTGGTGCGCCGGCATTCTTGGCGAGCAGCCGGCCGTCTCGGACATGACACCGGACCCGGCAGGTGCCGTAATAAGCTGAAACAAACGGGCGTCTCCGCAGCTGCCGACCCCCGCCTCTTCTTGCTCTTTGTGGTCGTTCGCTGGTTTCCGTTCTTCCTTTTGTTTGTGCCATGTTTCGCGGAAAGTGCGCAAGCGCGATCAGCGCTGTCGCACAACCGCTAGGTGTGTGTGTGTGCGTTACCCGGACGCGGAACCGCCGTTTGACGCTACTCAATTGTGTTTTTGTTATTCGTTCTTTTTATTCTGCCTCCACTTTTTCGTTAATGGATTCGCGCAGGTGCAGCATCATGAAGAGCGAATACGTTCGGGACACCTGTTTGATTTCTCTAACACTGAAAACATTGAATGGAGATATAATTGATATTGAAAGGAGAGATAGTTATATTGACTAATTAATCCCCTGCAATATGCTCGGTCATCAAAATAAAATGAAAATAAAATCACCGCCCTGTGGAGATGGTTGACCCAAGGAGGTTTAAAAATGTTTTAAAAATAAACTTGCTGGAGTGGAAGCTCCCGCAATGCCTTGCCAGCAAAAGTGAAGCCAGCTTTTGGCCTCCAAAGATCTTGGAAACGTGCTCTTTTCTGGTGGTGCCCACTTAGAGATCAAGTGGCTTTGCTCTGTTGGTATAAATGCTACGTTAATTGTAAAATAAAAGATACTTGTTGCCGACGAAATAACATCGAAACAATTATTGGTGAATTAATCTCCAATGATACTTTCCAAGAATTCAAGGCTTACGAAGGAAAACTAGTCACACAAACACACTCTTCGAGCAGTGTCTGACCCGAAAAAGTTGCTGTGATAAACTCGTTGGGCGTGCGAGGAAAACGCTCCATTTTCCGTTGCCGAACGCCGACAGTTTATCTTGCCCCTAGTAAGATGGCGGCCGCAGCCGCGATTTTTTGGATGGCACGGCTTCACTCTTGCGCTCGATTTATCAAAGAACCATGCCGCTATATGAAGGTAGATGGCCGGCGAAGCTGCGTAGCACACGGCTCAGAGGTGATTTTGATGGAAAGTACAAAGAGGCACAAGATCTTTATTAAAGGTGCACGAAGTCCCTTTTAAATGTACCATATGATCCTATAAATATTTCCATTTGTGCAACACGCATGTTTTTTGCCGCTACGTGCGTCGTCTTGCCCGGCTTGCCGCATGCGCTTGGCGTTTCGTGCATGATCTTGAGGTTACTTTAGTGGTGGGTAGTGCGGTTCGCCCATTTTTTGTGGTGCATACCGTCAGTCTCTAGGGGTTCTGCACAGGCACAACCTAGCCATACACAGTTTCGCTCACAAAATGAACACAGACTACAAACGGTGAGCGCCCGTCCTGTGTTTTACTCTCTTCCGGGTCGTTATTTGTCGACTTGTCTTTTAATACAGCAAACAAAGTTACCGCCTCTTAAAAAAAAAAATTTAGCAGCGGCTTAGCTCGGCTATGTCAGGTTATACATAGCGTGAGCTACGGACGGACGGACGGACGGACTGACGGACAAGCGAGTGAGCTCACGTGAGTCAAGCGCCAGCCCACTAGTGATACGTCACTCCAGGAGCTTCCAGGCCTTCTCCTGCGCGCCAGCTGTGCGCCGTGTGACGTCACTGCTCCTCGCGCATGCGCAGCACGGCTCTCGATAAGCCACGCGAAACTGCTCAACCTCGGCCAGTGTAGCTTACTATGCAAAACCAGCTGCGCGTAGCGGACACTGATGAAACAGCAAAGCCATCACTTCGCCAAACAAAGAAGCCATCGCTTCGCCAATTATTTTAGCTGCTTGAATGAACTGGAATTAAATTGGTTAAATGAAGTGCGAGGAGTGGCGGGAGTCGTAGTGGTGAGTGGTGGGAGTCGTGAGTAGTGGCGCCTACCCGTTTCCGATCTACGATGGTCCCCGTACATCAAAGCATCGACTAAGAATAACTTCGTTGTTAAAAAAACTCGCGCTTATTATCGGGTCTTCATTAGTAATGACTGAGTACTTGCCACCATGTTTGATTCCCACCATTGACGGCTGCTTTCTGATATAAGAACGAATTGCTATGTTCCTTGTATTTGGATTTATTTGTAATTAAAGGTTCTGAAGTTGTGAACTTTAATCGAGAATCCCCACGGCAGTTACAGTATTTCTCGAGCAATTGTGCGCAGTGAAGCGTTAAGACAATGCTGAAGAGAAACATCAAGTTAGAATAACGGGATAACGCAGCTTAAGAACTCTAGTTAAGAGCTCTATCAGTCCAAGAGGCGGCGCTCAAGCGCCGCCATCTTGGACTGATAACGTTTCAGTTTTGTAACCGTATAAAATAAACACACAGCATGGTGAACGCAGACGGACGAAAGCGCTTGGGCCGACACATTCAACGTTTTATGACCGCGATTATTTCACATTACGACATAGAAAGCCGGCAAAACAGTCACTTATCAGTCCAAGATGGCGGCGTCCATGAATCGAAAATAAAATTGTGTGTACTCGGGCGTGTTTGTAAGGGTCCATGATGGTACTTGGAAGCTCAAAACGCACAGGATGCACAAAAAAGAAAGGAGAACTAGATAAGACAAACGCTCGTGTTGTCTTGTTATCCTTTCTTGTGCATTCTGTGTGTTTTGCGCTTCCAAGTACCATCATGGAACTCCATTTTTCGGCATAGTTGGAAAAATATATTGACTACCATAAAATATGGAATGGAAGCCCGGCATCGTTTTTTTTTTCACAGAAACAATCGTTGTGGTTGGTCACGTCCGCTTCCAGTGTCTCAAAACGTTTTTCCTGCATTTTTGCTCTCGCAGTGTCTCTGCAAGGGCGGGTAAGTTGAACTTGAGCATGAATTTGAATTTTATTTTTTGCATCTACACATGGTACTGATAACATGAACGCAGACAAAAGCCACATAACGGCTTGACTAGGTATGTATCTCTTTCTGCCAACAAGCAGCAAACGTGCAAGAGCAAAAATACAATGCGTGAACAGCAGCGTGTACAGAGAGAAAATTTTGTGCATAAAACACATGGGTAAGATTTAATTGACATGAATACAAGATAACGTGTCTTGCAATTTTAAGAAAAACGAAAAAAATAACCAGTAAAATAGCGATAATTTAAAAGCACCTGTAAAACATCGAACTAATGAATATAGAAAGTGTAAAAACGCATCACAATGCACTTTTAACACAAGAAAAGGTTCGATCGTTTGTGTCTTTTAAACAGAATATAGTCCGTCGTAACTAAAGAAAAAATGCAAAAAAAAAAAAGCTGGCGCTGGCGTTATCCCAATGTTTGATGCCGCAGTGAGTAAGTGTGCACCATGGGAACTAGTCGAGGCGACGTTGCCGAAAATAGTTAGGTCTCCGGCCTGTTAAGCCTCCAATATGGCACTTAGGCGCTCGATTTTAGTTTTATTTTTAACGCTGCTTCCCCGTGAAAGACATATTATTATGCACATGGTGTTCAGTTAAGCCCTAAGCTCCCTTATACCGGGTGTTCAAAGTTAAGTTTTATGGTTTTGTTAAAATTCAGCGCTGGGAGGCACGTGAAAGCCAGCTTTGCAGATAAGTTATGTATTGAGGGGGGACACAAAGCCAGACAATAACTATCGCTGTCAGCCACCCAATTAACTAAGATTGAATAATTAACTTTTCGTTTCGCATGCGTAATCATGCAAACCGCGATTAAACTTCGTAGCGGGATATCTCGGAGCAGAGGCATGCTACAGAAGAATTCTTCAAAGTGTGACTGTGTAGAAGCTCGACTGCCTCCAAATTTTCAATACAAACATGCCCACTTGCTGCCCTCACTGAAAAGTTCATTATTCAATCTTAGTTAATTGGGCGGTTGACAGCGATAATTATTGTCTCACTTTGTGTCCCCCCCCCCCAATACATAACTTATCTTCTAAGGTGGTTTTCACGTGCCTCACAGCGCTGAATTTTAACAAAACCAAAAAACTTGACTTTGAACAACCGGTAGATTGGTTCCAACCTGGCAGATAGCTCGTACGTATACCGTATCCTTCAAGTGCACTGTATGTTGCCTTGAGCCCCTTTACCGATCTTCTCCCGCGAAATATTACGCGAGACATGCGCCTAGAATATGAAATTGTGTACCGAAGAAGTGTGCCTGTGTTGTTTGGTCATATTCCAGCTTTGATCGTTTAAAGAAAAATGACGAAGATGTCTGTTTTATCACCCTGTCATCAAAGGCAAGAAAAACCACATCTGAAATGTACCTTTATAACGTCGAGATGACGGGAGCATCCAGCATGCGGTTTAAGCACGTCAGCCCGCCACCATGCTAAGTGGCGATCTCAGTGTTTAATAAACATGCATTCATTCTTATCACAAAAAACCGGACGCTGAGGCCACATTTCGATGGAGATGGAATGCTAAAGGCCTGTGTACTTAGAGTGAGGTGTACATAAACGAGTATCAGATAGTCAAAATTTCCGGAGCCCTCCACTACGGCATCTATCATAATCATATCGTGGTTTTGAGACGTAAAATCCCAAGTCATACACGAAGACACCATTCACCTACATTTGTTCTATTTTTAAAGGTTCTTTATTATTTGATTCCCATACGGTTGATACGTACGTAACTGTATAACGCATTTACTGCTCCACAATTGTTTTTATCCGTTTTGCCCTCTGACGCTTTACTCCTGGAGCCTGCGAGCTGTATGAATAAATAACAACTGTTCGTTCACCTTCATTTGCCGCTTTGAGCAACTCGTCATGTTTATTCAACAAACACGTTTTCCAAATCCTAACGTGTTGTGGCACTTGTGGTCGTTATTGCTGTTCGATGTTTGTAATTACTGGTCTGGTGGTTGTTGCTGTTATGGTTGTTGTGGTTCGGTAACACCAGGAGCGCATGAATTTCTTTCAGAAATATTTAACGATTCTTTTCACACCTCTACGTACGCTTCCCTCTAGATGACTTCGAGAATACCATCTATAACCACCCTTATAGCACATCTAATTAGAAGCTGACTTGAATAGCTATTAATGTCATGAACCTGCGTTCCTCGTCAAAAAACGAACGTGAAGACCTTCCACATCCAATAACGATGTGTTCCATACCAGGCCCGTAGCCAGAAACTTTTTTTTTTTGGAAACCTTGAAAACGACCTAATTTCATTAATTATTCGCGGTACAACACCCCCCTCAGTCCAAATTTTTCTTTTGGGGGGGGGGGGGGGTAGAGACCCCCCCCCCCCCCCCCCTGGCTACGGGCCTCTTTCATACATCTGCCTATGTAGTATTCGTGTCCACTCGATATCTGCGCCAAGCGGGCTCGCCTCACCGGACTTCTCAAAATGGTGACCCCATGTGGGTTGCTCGAGATCTCGAAAACACGGGGCGCCCGCTTGTCTGTCTACGCGGGGGTGGCCAGGCCCGCTTTTGGGGCGGCGAAATTGGGCAGGCCGTGGGCCGGGACCCGCACGCGGAGCAGCTGGCGTCGGCGACTGCCCAATATGGCAGCATCGCCCGTCTCGGACCACGCGCGCTAAGTGACCGCGCGCTGCTCCCCCACGACTCGTCCCACCTGTCGCACCGTCAACAGACACTATGGTAACTCTATGCCGGCCGTAGGCAGCGCGCGTGAGCGCCTTGGGCGGGCGATCAGCGTGCATTAACTGGAGTGGGAACCTCTCTCAGGTCGGCGGCGGGCTGTTCCCCTGTACTTACAAAAAAAAAAAAAACCAAAGCAGCTCTGAGTCACGCTGGCTTAATTGTTTTTCGTAAACGGGTTGTGCGCATGCGTGATAACTCTTAATTTATTCGCTTCAAGTTTGGATCACCCGCCACGGTGGTCTAGTGGTTATGGTACTTGACTGCTGACCTGAAGGTCATGGGATCGAATTCCTGCTGCGGCGGCCGGATTTCGGTGGAGACGAAATGCTGGAGGCCGGTGTGCTTAGATTTAGGTGCACGTTACGCAACCCATGCGGTCAAAATTTCCGGAGCCCTCCACTATACGGCGTCTCTCATAATCATATTGTGTTTTTGAAACTAACGTTAAACTCCATCAATTGTTATTACCATTAATGAGAACTAATAGACAACCACGCCAAGGAAAGAATATATATATATATATATATATATATATATATATATATATATATATATATATATATATATATATATATATATATAGTATGTTATCTGTAGTAATTGCGATATAAAGGTAAAGAAATCAAAGTAGACGCAAAGATAACTTGCCGCCAGCAGGGACCGGACCTGAAACCTTCGAATAACGTGTCCGATGCTCTACCAATTGAGCTATTCGCCTCGTGTGCGACCGATGGCGGCGCTGCGAACGGCGCTCCGGTGACGCAAGGGCGGGGATTCGGCTTTTGTCGTCTGCTACGCTTAAAACAGCAGCATTTTCGTTATAGTTCGCTCGCGTCGCACGGCGTTCCTCGACTACTAGCTGCATTTTCTTCTTATGATATTTCTTGAGATGACTGCTAGCATTACATGAGTTTATGAAACGTTAACATTTAACATATCTTCTGTATACCGACAGCCATCGCGGTCAGGTTCATGCCACCGAGTTCGTAGCGTCGCTCACTGGGCTGGACGGCGTTGAAATAGCTTACGTGAAAGCGCGAACGCCCCCGCCAAGTGAGTTAAAGAGAGTCTCCGCTGCTGTGAAATCGCAGCGCGATCAATTTTGCGGCTTATTCGCAAAAATCAGCTTTGTGTAAACAGACTTGAGGTGAATGAAAATTCACGCTCCACTCCCAATTGTAGTCATGTGGACTTGTGCAGATACGACAGCCGACAAAATGAAATCGATAAATTCATCGACCGGGGGGTTATTGCGGGCCACTAGCACAGATTGGGGGGAGCTGGATGCAAATAAGATCGCTCGGAACGAAACGCCAGCAGTGGTGCGCGTGGTACAGTTCGACTCTTATGATTAGAGATAGATACGTTCATGAGCCGCATTCATGTTTTCGATCGCGCAGTGCTGCCTACTCGACTGTGCGAGCCTGCCAATGGTAATGACAGGATGGCGCGCACTATATTTCTAATGCTTGGGCAACGCGATCCGCTGCAGTGTTCGCGTTTCACTTGACACCGATAGTACAGCTTCGTAAACATTAGGAAAAATCGGTGAATATGTCCAGGAAGAGGCGAAAGAGAGCTCTTTCCCCCCATTCTTTTGGCCCCTGTGGCTGATTATTGTGATTCTTTACCGTGCTGTTACAAGATTGAATATTTTAAGGTGGGAGCCTTAGATTCCACATAAGTTGCGAAAATTGACCGTCGGCGTCCCGCGTCGCCAGCGTCAACACGAGTGATGCGAAAATTCATCACATGATCACGTCATCATGACATCCCAGACCGACAAAATTTGTGACGTCATAACGTCATGTCACATGATTACGTCATCACATGACATCGTCGCTTTGCATTGCCTCCGTGATTGGTGGGCCGATCTCGGAGGCGATGAAAAACCAGGTGATGTGTAGAAAGCTTCAATGCAAAACCACGTTACGTCCAGAAAGCATTCGGAGGGGGACGGCGAAGGAACAATACATCGACTCAAGAAAAAGATGGCTTTCGCCTTCGAGTCAACTTAGGCAAATGCATAAGGAACTCGAGTCTCTTTAGTACAGTGATCGCACCAAGCCACATCAGGAGTCGACCGTTGAGACTGATTTACAGTATTTAATTGCAAATACATCTTTCGATGCGAAAGCTTCATATTTATCAACGTTAGTATGATTACACTAATTCTGTTCAGCATATTTTCAGACCACCGTGAACGAGTGAACAAACGTCGATTTATTAACGTAAGGGTTAAAATATGTTGAAAAAAAATAGAACAAAAACAAAAGAAAATCACTCCGGACAACCTATCGATATTTCATATCCCCGTCGTGCATCCCCTTTAGACTCACCCTGTTTATTTCGTGTTTCAATTTAAAATACTTACGACGCGCTTACACAGCAGCTGCTAAAAATGTGTATTTAATCAAACGTTGTTGCCGGTAACGCCACTTAATTTATTTGAATGACATCACACGTCGTTTGCCATGCTCCAAACAAACGAATTAAATCGAAGGAGCAGGCTTGGCAACCGAACACGCGCAGCACGCGGTATACATTTATTGCGCTTTAAAGCAGAAATGAAAGCTGAAGCCCGTACGCTGAAGTCAGTTATCGAAAATGGGCAGGAAAGTCATTTTGAGTTCGCCACGGCCATAGAACAGTCGCGAAAAGAAAAATTCACCATAGAAGCAGATGTACACATGGATGGCTAGCAGACGACAACGGGAGCAATCGACAAAGAACGTGCTCCTGGCGGCAACTCCGCTCGATTTCGATGGACATTTTGCTTGAACATTCAGTACAAATTGCTTTATCAGCTCGCCCAACAATATTTCAATAACTCGAGCACGATAGACAGGCCGGCAGCGTCGAGCAGCCTTCCCGTAGCGAGCGCGCGCGCGAGGAGCTGCATCCGAGTCCTCTCCTTGACGTCATACGCGAGAGGGCGCCACTCCAAGATCTCGAGGCGAATAGGCGGTGGTCATCCTAGCCTCCACGGTATGTATACGTGCATTTAGACCTGGGAGTGCTCATCAGCGCTTCTCGTAGCTAGTGTGGAACACTCTTTTTCTGCCTGCTGGCGTCATGTAGCACGCGATCTTTTGATTATTGGTCAGCCACCAGCTCGTAAAAAGATCACGTGTCTACGTGACGCAGAGGCTGAAATGCTTTTAATTGGAGCTGTTCTCTCTATGATTTCGCGGGAGGTCGTGCTGCCTACTTATTTTATGCTGCCTACTTATTTAGGAACGTGGTTGTGGTAAGATTGAGTGCAAGCGTCGTCGTCTTCGGCACACTGGTCACGAGTCCCACTTTGTGTGATAGATGAGTTTACACACAGTAACTTCGCTTCGCATGAATGTAATTCACTGTATATTGACAGTAAGATTAGCATGCGTAGGCTCTGCCCACACATTGCTTCTTATCATAGTTTCAGGGCTGTAACCTCCAAGGCTGCGAACGCGAATTGGCATTTCTAATTTCTCGCATACTTGTCAGGCGTGTACAATGTGAGCTTGCACGAAGTATAGTGATAGAAACTATTGTAGTCAGTTTTGTGGTCATATTGTGTAGGTCAGCAACTTATTCTTGTGTACAAGAAAAAAAATTGCCACTTTTCTTTTCTCTTGCAAGCTAGCTTGCTCTTGTTCTGAACAAGACGTAATCGGGCTGTTGGAACGATTATAACGCCTTCTCAGCAAAATTGTACTGGCAGTTCTTTCAGCCAACCCTACTTCAGAAAACGGGGCCGGATGCATGCTCAGATACATGTCATATTGCATCTTAGTGGGTACGTGCGTTTTGTTTTACATTGTACATTATATATAAACTTTGTATTAGTCCTCATTGCCACTGATATCACGATGAGGGTGTGTGGCACTACGTCATGACGCTCCCAATGATAGTTTAAATTAAGTCTTTTTACAGCCCTCTTGAATATACGTATATCCACAATCCATAACCATACTTTGCAGTAATTATGTAATGTCTTCCATCGTAATGATGGATATTGCAGTAAATGTGGTGGAGGCATGATGGGTGACGTCATGTCTTCCTCCGAACAAATGAGAAAGAGGTGTACCACGCGGAAGAAAACAAGGGCGACAAGCGCATGTAGTTCCCGTTTGTCCCTGAAGTTGTTCCCGTCTGCTTGTCGTCCTCGTTTTATACCGTGTAGTGTACCTCGATCATGAATTACCACCTGGCGCAATCGTCCATTTTGATTGGTTAAGTGAGTAACCTTTGTCTCTGCACACAGTAGACTAACCGAATTGTGCCTGAAAGGAAGCAGATAATCTTATTAAGATACACACAGCCGTCGTGTCCTCCGGCCCAAGAAGATGTTAAAGTTGTGCAGCTGCTGCTATGAATTGCTGCTCTCTTTCCTTTCCCGCCTCAGGATAGTCAACCGCACGCAGACGCACAAGTTTCCCACATGCACGGGAAAGGGGTGGGTAGTCAGCTTAAGCCTGATTAATTGAGAATTTAGTAAGGTACACGTATAATTACACCCCCCTTCCCTCCATCATGTCCCCTACAATATCCACCATTCCATCATAATGCTCATGAAGCATTCCATCATAATGCTGAATAATGGTAGTGTATGATGAACAAATTTTCAATTTGGAGGCATCTCGCAACAATCATCTACTTTTCAGTCGTGTACCGAATCACCGTAAAAAGTGTGATCATAGTTTTCAACGTGGTTGATGAGTGGCGCTCTGCGCGTTATCCTCCGCAGTGTGACGTCATGCACCGTGGCACTCGGTTACAGGGCGATGAACTCGTTTTTGCTACGCCTTTTCGTACACCTGACAACGTAGGATTCACCATTGTACACGACATACCCCTGCAGTCAGTCTCGCGGGCGTTCAAAACGCCAACTGCGCCTCTGCAAACATCTGCGACGCTTTTTCCTGCCCCCCCTTTTTCGTACGTCAGATTCTACGCGACTGCCGCAAAAGGATCGCCCAGAAAAAGCGTGGCCCACCCGGCACTGCGCTGGCGTTGCGGGTCGGGAGTAAACACTGCCCACCACGTCGCCATGCTCGAAATGGCATCGCGTTGGTGTTGGTGCGTCTTTTCCACCCGGGTAACCGCAGGCGGGAAATTGGACGAACACTCTAGTTTTGAAGTGATCGTGTGTGTGTGTGTGTGTGTGTGTGTGTGTGTGTGTGTGTGTGTGTGTGTGTGTGTGTGTGTGTGTGTGTGTGTGTGTGTGTGTGCGTGCGTGTGTGTGCGTGTGTGTGTGTGTGTGTGTGTGTGTGTGTGTGTGTGTGTGTGTGTGTGTGTGTGTGTGTGTGTGTGTGTGTGTGTGTGTGTGTGTGTGTGTGTGTGTGTGTGTAACACACACACAGTGAACAACAGCTGAGGGTCCGCCAGTGCTAGCTGACATTACATAGCCTTTATAAAATGTTAGCCGATGATATAGGCAACGGTAGCTGTTCCCATTCTACATCCGGGGGGCCTGTCACTCCTCAGTGTCCCTAGCGGATTTTCTTTCAAACTTAACTTACTACAACGACAGAAGTTTGAGCTATAGTTGATGAGGATTCATAATAGAAGAGCGTTGGCGCGCGTACCGGGGCCAGCGAACAGATAAAAAAAAAACCTCCAATGCTGACTACGAACTGGCGTTTCCAGCAATCTTGATCGCTTTTCAGTCGTCTTGGTCTCTTCTCTTGTCCATGTTTGCACGCCTACGCTCTGTTATGATTAACCTGGTATTTTTATAGTTTTAGTTAATAGTTCTAGCCCTATGTCAATAGTTTGTACACTGCTACTGCTTTTTTACCCTAGGTTTGGCCAAGAAAAGGTGGTCTTCTGGCAAACTCAAAAAAAAAAAAAAAAAGAAAGACTGCAATTGAAACTTCAGTTAACTTCATGTGGGATGATTCGCTATGAAAACGTGCACGTAACTCGACCCGTTGCTCAATGCATCGCGCCAAGTGTTTTGCTTTATGAACTTTTGCTTTTGAACAATCACCCTAGAATTTCTTTGCTTTTATGTTCTCCGTTACTTTTTCGCTCTCCGTCGAGACCACCCTTTCGAATGAAAATATTAGCCGTGGCGTATATTTCGGGGCTCGTGGTTGTCCGTACTGCATACGATAAAATATGACTGCTTATATCGTACTTCGACGAGGATAAACAGGCGTGATCTGATCACCGTAGGCCCTTTTAGGTGAGCGTTCGCGATCCGCTCTGGTCAGACCTGCGTATGCTAGCTAACAGACAGTTTTAGTTTGGCGTACGTAACGAGCCTACGTACGCAGCATGGCTACGGGAGAGAAGTGCGCATGCGCAGTACGTAACGTATCTATTCCACGGATTCGTGCGTACGCCCGAAAAAAAATCCGACGCACGCAAACGTAACGAGACGTAGCGCTAGCTACGTGACACTCTCGCGAGATCTCGAATGAAAAAGCAGCCAGATTGCAAGATGACACAGAACGTAAAAACGTGGATCCAATGATTCAGCTTTACTTGGATGCCAGTGGCCGTTATAACGGCCGCTACCGCAAGATGGCGCTAAGAAGCACTCGAAAGCTGTTTCATTTCACATGTGATACATCTAGTTGAACGAAACGCATCCCGGTACGGTCGATACGGCAAACTAAAAGTGTTGTTTAGTGCTTCGCTTGCAGCGTACACAACGTATCGTGCTGCGTACGTAAGCTTGTTGCGTACGCCCAACTAAAAGTGTCTATTTACACGCAAAAACGTCGAAGGAACTGTAGTGAATGCGCGCAGAATGATCGCACGAGCCGTGGAACGCATAACGCCTCTCTGGCTCCGCTTATGAAGTGCGATTAGAGTTTTTTTTTTTTTTTTTTTGGTGATATGATATTACTTCCAATTACTATCACTTCCACTTAACATGCATTATATTATTACTATTTCTGTTTCTCTATCATTTTACTTTTATTTTCTTGCTGTTTGTTTGCCCTGTTTATTTACACTGCATGCGAATTATCGTGTCACTCTATATTTTTTCGCTGTAGTTCTTTTCGCGTTTCTTAATTATGTACAGCAAAGTTTGCTGCAAACGCCAAAGTGCACATCCGGGGGAGCCGGAGCTAGTCAAGCTGCTTGTCAGCTTTTTAGGGGCGAAGCTCCTTATGCCGTGGGTCGTGCGTCCCTTGTTTGTTGTACGTAGTAGCCACCTGCGTGATGACGATGACGATCGCGATGCCATACAACACATGGCATCGCGATATGGTCTCGCATGCACATCGTTTGACCACATGCAACCAACCACCATCACGTCTTTGCCGTGGGTCGTGCGTCCCTTGTAGTTTGTAGTACGTAGTAGCCACCTGCGTAACCAGCAATATCTCCCTGTGTGATGACGATGACGCTGCCATCACGGCACACCACATGGAATGTACCCACTATGCGTCATAACGATGACGCTGATGACGATGACGATCGCGATGCCATACAACACATGGCATCGCGATATGGTCTCACATGCATATCGTTTGACCACATGCAACCAACCACCATCACGTCTTTGATGATGTACCTCCGGAGCTTCGCCCACTCATCATCATTCACTCCACGGATATGCTGTGATTTTTCTCCCAGCCTCCCTCATCTTTCTGAAGAAAATAGAGGATCTCTTTCTAAATTCTAAAGTCAACTGAGCTGAGCGTAAAGATGAGTCTGCTTTATTTCGCAGTCGTTTTGAAGCCAAGCTGACTGCGTCTCGGCAACATGCGCTAGTCAAAAACGCGATATCTATGCAGTTCCCTGCAATCTCTCGGTAAGTTACATCTGCACGGGGCTGAGCGTAAGCGATGCTCAGATAAAAGCATCTAGGCCTAATATCTTCTTGAAGTCGCATGGCAATACTTTATCATGATATAATTTAGTCTCTGACATTAGCTTTTTCTCTGTGCTTGTAATTGGCACTGCACTACATGTATTATAATACACTACACGTATTAAAAAACTTACTTGCAAAAAGCCCCTATACAGGCGTCATGTCGGGCAAGGAATCGCGTTAACCTACGTAATATAGCGTGGCAGAAGAGTAAAATAACAACCAGCCATCACACAATGTTTATTGCGTCACGAGTGTGTCGTTTAATGCTTCCTACCCACTGCAAAGAGCTCAGCCATAATTCTTCATCGTCATCAGCCACATGCTGCATCAACAAAGTGCACATAATACCTTACAGATGTGTAGCGGGTACCGCGCTTATGCGCAGAAAGACGAATAATGGCGTAGTGGGCATAGGTCGGCAAAAATATTGAATCTCAGACTTGCTCAAGAAATATATTTTGCTCTGAGAGCTCACTCGGACGGAGACTCACCAAAACTTTCTTCAGCCGGACTCGCTCGGACTCACTCACTAAATTTTTTCTCAACCGGACTCACTCGGACTCAAACTCACCAACATATTGCTCAGCCGGACTCACTCAGACTCAGACTCACGGCTTGACCCCAGTCTGAGTGAGCATGAGCGAGTCGACTCATGAGTCCGCTGGCGTAAAATTAGCTTTTCCGATCATGCATGGTGTAAGGGCTTTTTAACGCCAATGTCTCATATAATCGGCGCTCTACGATACGCCTTTTGATCTTGTACCTTCAAATACGAGTTAGCAGTGGTTGCAATCCAGCTAAAACGTTTTTATGGAATATGCGATTCACACGAGGTGTCTATCAGAAACGTCCCATGAAAGGGTCCCCCCCCCCCCCCTCCATCCTACCCCCGCTAATTGACGCCTCTGATTGAAAAACATTGAGGTGGCGCGAGAACGCTAGTTTGTTGAGGCATGTGTGACCAGCTGATTTGAGTATAAACGTAAGCTGATATGGGAATGGTGATAGTAATGCTGATAGTTAGTACATTGGTCGGCAGTATAAGGTGGAGCTCACTGAAACTCACACAAGAAATATATTTCGCGCTTAGGGCTCACTCGGACTCAGACTCACTAAAATTTTTCCTGGACAGGACTCAGTCCGACTCACCAAAAAAATTACCCAGACTGACGCAGACTCAGGCTCACGGCTGGATGTGAGTCTGAGGGACTGAGTGAGTCTACTCATGAGTGAGCTTGCCGACCTATGGTAGTGGGGGGCTGTCCTGCTTCGCAAAAATTGATGTATGGCGTAGTGGATAGCTTGCGGAAAGCCAAAACTTCAAACATAGTTGGCCTTTCCCCAACACGAAGCTGCGCTTAGAATTCGCATTAGGCAGTATCGTAACCGTCGGTGAGTTTTTTTCATCCCATTCCATGGGGAGTTCGTTACGTTCGACGTGCGACCATATACACCTTGAACAACACCCGCTCATTCCATGCGCACTAGAAACAGTATTAAAACACCCATGCCATCATACTTTTACGCAGATAATCAAGTACCTTTTCAGAAAGGAAAAGAAGGTCTACCAACGCGGGCGTCTGCTTTTATTTGATCTTTTCTGTTCTTTTTTGCCATTTTTAAAGCTTCGAAGAGACTCATGTAGTCTCGCCTCTTACCTCCGCAATGAAGCGTGCATTTCCCGCTCTGATTATACGTGAAGGCTCAGACACCATACGTGGCCACTGTTGGCACATTGCGTCGTATTTCTGTGACGCCTGCATTGACAGACATAGCATCAATCCATCAATCGTCACCGTCCAAGCAACTCTCTGTCCGCTGCGCGCTGCTTGTCAAGGAGCACTGTTTCGTTTGGCGGTCACCATGGCGCAGCTTTGGCTGTCTAACTACTGTGGGCATAGGTCCGGAATGATATAAATTGAATAGCCAGTGGATTATCTGGCAACTGCTGGTGATGAACGAGCGGAGAATAAAGTGCAAGTGCAATCGCAGCCATTTTGTGACATTGCCATGTTGAACTCGTTATTTCCTTGTGTTCCGTTCCTTCTGCGGCGTCACGGCTTCGTCATTACAAGGCCGAGATTTCACAGTTGTCACGTTGTTTTGGATATGCCGCCATATTTGGTCGTCGCCTTCCTATCGGTGCTCTATCCTGTTATCCGCACGTAGATGGCAATGTGTGCCACCATCACCTAACTCCTTTCTTTATGTTAGCATTGTACTTCGGGAGTATTTTCTTATCTGCTCGTTTCATCACTAGGTGATAAGCATGATCTAACTTAGCCCATGAGGGACGCAGACAGAGCGTACGACGGAACACACAAGGCTCATTTTTCCTTCTTCTAACCGTGACCCTTACCGGTAACTTTATACATATACTATAATGGCATATATCAACAAACCTGAGTAGTAACCTTAATGCGTGTATTAACGCGATGCGTATAAGAAAAGTACGACGGCACACACGAAGTATGAGGTAGGTGCTACCTACCTGTCCTTTCGTTACCAACATTAGGCAGTTTTAGAATAGCGAACTCAAAGATAGCGTTCGTTGCGTACGCCCGCTATTTCGGTCACTTAACGGGGCCGCGCAAGACGATGGCGTATGACGAGTGCGCAGTGACGAGAAAGTCTAACGCAAAACTTTCCGTACGCTCTTTTAAAACTTCCTATTAGTTAGGCAGTAAAGCTCATATTACTGATTATTAGCTAGGCACTAATAGACAGTAATAGGAGTAGCTAGGCTTTAAAAGGCAGGCGTATAAGAACCAGGTTCTTATATGGTGTCGTACTAATACATGCTATAGTTATGGAACCCCAACTGGCTCGATCAGCAACTCTCTTGAACCTAATTATCTCACGCTTATATGTTAATGGTGTCCGTCCATTAATTAGTTCGCGCGGTGCCATCACTTCAGTCATCGCGGATTGCTTAAATCACTCGTTTTCTCAGTTCAAACTCACAAGGTCAGTGCTCGGCTGCTGACCCGAAGGTCGCGGGTTCGATCCCGGCCGCGGCGGTCGCAATTCGATGGAGGCGAAATGGTAGAGGCCCGTGTACTGTGCGATGTCAGTGCACGTTAAAGGACACCAGATGGTCAAAATTTCCGGAGCCCTCCACTACGGCGTCTCTCATAATCATATGGTGCTTTTGGGACGTAAAACCCCAGATATTATTATTATTATTAACTCACAAGGTCAAGCTCAGAAGTTCTTTCGTGCGCATGAAGAGTTGTACATTGGGTTTCGTAAAAACGTGGGCCCCCATAACTCCCCCAGAATTTGTACGGGGGGCCTCCAAGTTATGTGTTGTTATATGAACGTAAGAGCGCGTAAGAAGATTGCGACAGTAGAAATGTGTACTTTCAGGCCAGTCGTCTTAGCTGGCTTCGTAACTGCCAATAGCACCCCCCGTACGTTTATTCAGCCTATGCAACAATTTGGGACGAAGAAGGATAGCTGGCAACTCTAAGCAGCGCCTGCAGATCTGCTTGCGTATATTTGCTCAAAAGCAAACAACCGAAAAAAAAAAGCGCGCTCTCGACCAGCTCAGAAGGTTACGCCCCCCAGCAAATCGCGGTAGCGAACATGTCATTACCGAAGAGTCCGGGCCAATGGCAAGCGAGTATTACGAGGAAGGAGCTTCGTGATTTCGCCCACCGGAATGAATAATTAAGTAGCACGGGCATTTGCCAAAAGACATCGGAGATAGAGTACACGTATATATGCATCATCAATATAAGATCGTAAGAAGCAAGATTTTCGAACTCGAAAAAGAAAAAAAAAAGAAACTAATGTCCACAAGGAGAGAAAGCAGCTGGCAGAGGACCTGTGCACCAAGCGATCCCGCGATCGCCTGAGGGCGATCAGCTCAGCGTGAGAAAGAATGTGTCGTTAGAAGAAGCTCGACGATGTATAGTCGACGCGTTGTTTTTTTTTTTAATGGTCGAGGTCGGTGGTCGCAAGCAGGTGTTCTCGTCGGCATCGCAATCCATTAATACTCCTACTTTTACTTCCATTTCCGTGTTTCGAGCTTCCCTTTCCCGTCTTCATTCGGCACGCTTTGCTATCTTCGCAAGTTGAAGCAGCGCATAATTCAGATAAGTTGGTTACTCTGCTCTAACGTGGGGTTCTGAATGGGTGGTGTGAACGACAAGTTTTTCGAACATAACAGAGCAATGCGCGTCGCGTGACTGCGGTGCACTGTGACGGTTAGAACTAAGTGCTTCCCGCCTACAAAACAACCACAATCTACGTGAAATTCAACACAAGTTCACCTTTGTTGGTGCCGCATCTAGTTCTCTTTGCATAATCGGCGAAACTACAACAGGAGACAATTCACAAACGAATAAGCAAATCCACTGAAGGTATACTAGCACAGTTTCCATAACAAAACTACATAATTCTCATACGCAACAGAAAGTGGTGGAACATAACGGAAGCATTTTGCACTAGCATAACGCAACCATCGTTACTTTGACCATATAATTGCACAAGAGTCTCACATTATGTTGGTTCAATAAGAATGCACATCTTAAAGTGTGCAGTGACATTCTATTTTATTAGGTGATTCATCATATGTGGTTGTTTCCACATGATCTATCAGTATATGCATGAAAATATAACGTGCTACCAACAACATGGCAGTTAAAATAAAATACGTCTAATAATATCGTGTAGTCAGATAAACACCCACATACATATCAAACGGTGCTCGGTACATCCGCTCAATCATGGAATAGATATACGGAGCCAAATCAGTGTGACAATAAGCGTCCGCACAGTGCCCGGACGCAGACTGTCGCACTGTTCTTGAGTATACAAATATGTGTGCTTTTTGCGCCAGCCTTTCAAAATAAACATTGGAATGGAAACGTTAGGACAACCCTATCACTTTGTTTCCATATAATCTGGCCGATATGGCCTATTTTTCCTTGTGTCATATATATTGAAGAAATGATGTTTTGTATCGCATTGGTTTACATCCTATATAGGCAATATTCATTTGTAGCCCGTTCTTTGTACTTTGCACTCTATAACATCCGCTTACCAGAAGACTAATATTTTACATTTATAATGCGAAAGTTTATAACCTTGGCCCGGTTTTATATAGCCCTGAAATGTTCTCTTATGGCAAAAAAAGAACGACGCAAGATAGACGCGGCCATTTCTTGCACGCACATGGGAGTGTACGTCACGCGAACACGAGAAAAAAACTAAACAAAAAAGAAACGAATGAGCACGGACTCGAAGAGATTCTTCACGCTTACAACTGCAACCGGAGGCGGAATAATAGGCGGAACCACTGAAGTATGGGATATAAAAAAATCCACACCATTCGCACGGTGTATATCGATGCATCAGTGCAACAGTTCTTCGTGCGCAACTCACTGGCACTCATAAAACCGCGCCTCTCTGGCCCATGCCGGCAAAAAAAAAAGACCATCCCGCGTTGAGGTCCGTGAGCATGGCAGAGCTCCCCGCAGTGGGGCCCAAACTGGCTATCGACGCTTGGCTTGCAAGTCTCACGCTGGTGTTGCACCTGTCGCCAAAATTCCTGCCGGCCTTTGACTCTTACATAGCATGCGGCCGTTCTTAATATGCTCGCGTTTCTCCCCTCCGCCTCCTAGTGCCCAACTTCACTTTATTCTGCCTTGCTTAAAAGGTTCCGTGCTCTTTTTTGCTTGCTTCTTGTTTGCTCCTGAGCCCGATACAAAACAGAGCCCACCATCTCAAACTCACGGTCAACGGCTTCGAGCAACGGGGCTAATAACCCGGCCAGTTTTCTGAGGTGCCTCGCCTCCCGTCTCTTTTTGTTTTATTTTTGCTCTGAGCATAGATGCAATCGGGCCCCACTTGTTCCAAGACAGCGGCAGGTGTTTTCTCCAGGGGCCCACCTACATACAGCGGTCATTGCATCGCGATACACCAGCCCTATGCCCATGGTGCCCTTTGCGAACAGCCAATAAGGAGCTAATCAAAGAGATTAGCTTCCCATTGCCCTGACCGTGGTGTTGACCGCAGTCTCAGATTTCAAGCTTGCTCTGCTTCCCTCCTTGCCTGGTTATGCAGGTCGCAAGCACCGCCCATGTTCTCGGTCTTCGTGGATGTCACCGGCAGGTGTTCTGCGGACCATGACTGCTGGGTGGAGCATTTGTTTTAGTGACTATAGTGATGCTGAAGTAAGCATTCAAATGCTGAAATCAGCAGCCAATGCTGTTGCACCTACTTGCTCACCATCAGCACTGATAGGGGTGATACCATGGGTGGGGCAACTGCTGCGAACTGTCGCATCCCCGATTTCACTCTCGGTCGACGTTTGCCACCGCAATGGTAACATGAATCTGACGGCGAAGAATGAAGCGGCTAAAGCAGCACTGATAGGATCTCTCTATTCCGTGAACTTATGTCAAGGAAGACAAATGTCACAATGATAGCAGTGCTGTCGTCGAAAACCCCAAGCTGATTTTATGAAAGGGACACTAAACAGAGAAACGATTTTTCTCTGATTGGTAAATTGCTCTTTCGATTTATCAAAATCACCAAGCTTGCAGCGAGAAGACACTTCGTAAGCGAGAACATGTGCAAAAGGAATATGCGGGCGGCAACGCCGCGATCAAGAGCTGTGACGTCCTGTTTCGACGGTATGTAATAAGTCTTACGCAGTTCCTAATCAGTAAAAATGAAGTGCATCGTGATCCTTGGGGTTTGTATATTTAATATATGAAGTTTCGGGAAATTTCGTTGAGGTAATGTCCCCAAAATACTAAAACTTTCCTTGGCATCATTGTATGTTAGTTCTAATTAACATTCTGTTTAACAAAGCATATGAGCCCTTATGTTTACACTTCTTTCCTTAAAAGCACAGTCTGATATCCGTGACGCCACGCGCGGAGGTGCTGGCACGAAATTAAAAAAAAATTGGGGGGACCCTGAAGCTTCGCCTTTAAGAGTAGAACGCGATAGCGATATCCTGTCCATAGCGCGTATTCAACCACTTAGTGCATACTATGTAATGGGTAGCATTAGCCACGAGCAATTATGTGCGCGAAATGTTTTCGAACTTGCTATGGACCCCCCTACGTGGCCTTAAGGGAATACGCGCACTAACGTGTGTGCCTCTTGTAGTGGGTGCATGGCTTTGAACCACAATGTCGTTATGATATTCACATGTTCTGACACCCGATGGCAATATACGCTTGTACCACGCAATCTTACTGCGATATTACATGTTGTATTGTGACGCCTGTATACAGGACGCGTGTGTTTGTAAAGTAGGAAAGTTATTTTCACTGTATTTCCAAGCAGAGGAAGTTATTTTCAATGTAATTCGAAGCAATAATTCTAATGTGACAAATTATGTTGTGCGCAGTTCGCAAGAATTGCAGGTAATGATTCCATGCATTAAAGAGAGGAAAAAAAAAAGAAAGCAGCACTACACGGCCTCTTACCTCTGTCCCCGCTGTTTATGCAGTGTGATATTACTGTATGATATGCAAGTGAAAGTAATACAGAAAAAAAAACGGCAAAAAAAAAGCGTGGCTGTGTGGTAAAACACCTGCTTGCCACGCAGACGGCCTGGGTTCGATCCTCACTCGGACCCGGAATTTTTTTTATTATTTATTTTGTTTGTTTCTTTCTCGATTTTTCGGTCACGGACAAGATGTTGATTTTTCGCTCACAACCAACGCCGCCGCCGCCGACGCCGACACCGACGCCGACGCCGCAATTTCTGCGAAACGAGCTCTTTAACGCTATCGCGTTAAAATAAGTCTTTGACCCTGATTTTTTTCTTCTTTTATTAATCCTATGGTGGCGAAATAACAGACATTATATTTCTCATAGTAGAATTTATAAATCTAAATTAACCGATTGATTGTTTCACTTTAGTGTTCATGGCTGGTAGATGTCAAACAGCTTGAAAGAACAAGGACTAAGAAAGAGTAGACACAACGCGAGCGCTGACTTTGAACTGAGAACTTTCATTGAAAAAACATCAAAATATACTAAAACTGCGCATGCTCATACACGGCAAGAAAATTCATGACGGCACTCACGGCTAGATACAAGGCAACTAATCTTAACACTGTTAACGATTACAATCTGAAATGAAAATTTTCCTATCCGGGAGGGCCATTGAAGGCTGACTGATACAGTTACACCCTGCCTTCTACGTTTAGAGCCGTAGAAGGCAGGGCGTAAGTTCAAAGCTGAGTTTCGTTATTCAGTTGATGAAACTCAGCTTCGAAAATGCTCTTTGAACATTGAACAGGTTCTTTTTTAAAATCGGAGGTTATGGGATAAATCCGAATTGTCAAACATTTTACCGGCGAGTGTTTATCGGATTTTTTTTCGGATTAATCCGAAAACACGGATTAATCAGCCACGGATTAATCAGCCTTAATCAGTTATCAGCCTTCGAACACTGCATGTAGGCCGTAAACAGAGCACGTTCTCGTGATATTGACGTTTTTAAGGACATAAATTATAGGCGACCACAAACCTCAATGTAGTGCCTGGCAGTGACTCTCGCACATAGGCATTCGTGTGCCCCGGTGTATTCCTTAGGTTAAGTTAGCGTTTCGTCGCCCTGCCGAAGTGGTTCCCGGAGTAGGAAAAGGCAGCGCTGCGAAGTTGAGAACACAAAAAAAATCTACGCATCTTCACGAAGTGAATCATGACGAGTGGGCGAAGCACTGGGGATCGTTCTTACCGTAAATCACCCGTGACATTGCCCATTCGCGCGTGTAAATGAGTGACAATGCCTGTGCACGGTATACAGGGTGTTTCAAGAAATGTGTCCACTATTTTTTAAAAAATCAGCAAAATGCGGTATTTGCTCGCCGCCTTCACAACTGCTTGTCCTGTAGCGGCAGGCATCTTAAGATGGCTGAAGACATGATTTGGGACAGTAATTAAGAAAGTTAAATAAATAACTTTTTATTTAGCAGAGTTAGGCGGTTAAGTCAAATGGGAGAATGGAAGTCCTTCATGCGAAGAACCCATTTCAACTTTGAGATTTCGAAAAGGCATTGTCTGTTAACTATTGTGGCGTAATGAAGTTCAGGCAAACTCAGCGGCTAAACCGAAACCGAAACGCGGAAGAGCGCAACTGCCACATTCCTCTGAGACGTCCACAATGAGTGAACGTCATTATATCAACCATCAACCGACTTCTTGGGTGTGAATGTGTGGGCTGCGCTTGCAGTAGTAGCACGCATGACGCACATACGTTAACGAACGGGGAAGCACAGTACCTCTGTAACCGTTGTCTTGAACAGTGACGTCATTCTAGTCGTCTGCTTGTTGCGCTCATCAGTGCTTGAGTTTCGGTTTCGCCATTGAATTTGCCTGAACTTCATAACGCCACAATAATTAATAGATGCCGCTTTTTCGAAATCCCAAAGCTGAAATGGGTTCTTCGCATGAAGGACTTCAATTCGCCCATTCGACTTAACCGCCTAACTCTGCCAATTAAAACGTTAATTAATTTAACTTTCTTAATTACTGTCCCAAATCATGTCTTCAGCCATCTTAAGATGCCTGCCGCTACAGAACAAGCAGTTTTGAAGACAGCGAGCAAATAGCGCATTTTGCTGATTTTTAAAAAATAGTGGACACATTTCTTGAAACACCCTGTATACATTGTATATACCGTGCACACGCATTGCAGTTCTTGCCGTTGAGCCGCCGCTTCCCGCGTCCTCAACCCCGGGGTAGCAGCTTGTTGTCGGCGTTGCCGTTTTGCCTTTCGTGGGCGAGAGCGCGTTCACGATCGTTTTCATCCATGGCAGAAAGAGAATGTGTGGTCTGGAACTCGCTTATTCTTCGTCGTCATCAGCGTCATCGTCATCGTCATGGGGTATAAGGGTTACCTTGCATGTGCTGTGCCGTGATGGCAGCGTCATCGTCATCGCACTAGCGTGGCTACACCGGGGGGACACTGGAAGAGTGATGTATAAGCCTCGACCTTAAGGAGCTTCGCCCCTAAAAGGAGGTGGTAACATACAAAGGAGAGGGCACTGTGGGTAAACCACGCATGAGCCAACAGGGGTGCTATCTATGTAGTAAACACATGCATTTATCTGTTTCAAACTTTACTTTTACTCTGCATCATATCTGTATCCAAGATGACACCTGTGCTCCGATTAAATTTATATTTGTTTCGCTATAAATGTCACTTGTCTGTTTGTAAGTGCTATAGAGGGGGGAGCTAACGCAATGCACCAAACTTCCCCGACATCATATTGTATGCTTCTACGATTGTTCTTCTGATTTTGTCCCTGCTGTGTACCAAAATAGTAGTGTCACTGAAATTTGGGTTACACTTACAAGCAGAGCAGTGCTGAGCGAGATTCCCCTAGCGTTGCAATGCAATCTTATTTACCAAGCGAAGCATAGGACCAATTTTTTAAAGAAAAAGATATTTCACGAATAAATATATTGAGCACCCCTTACAACATTTCGTCCTTACAATTAGCGCGATCGCCAGAACACCGCAGTGCACCTTAATGCAAACAGTTCAACGATCCATAGTATGCGCTTCCAGGATACGTTACCCATCTGCGAGGCCCTGTTCTGCGATATCTTGTACCTCTTCAATGAGAATCTATGTGCTCTTTATTTCTTCTCCGGGGTAAGGTATCATAGTCCACGCTACTGTAAGCTGCAATGTTCGCATAGTGCCAAACTGACGGTCATTCCCAGGATTTGGAGACATTCGTACGTGGCGCCATCTCTCGGCGGCAGCAACCACGATCTGCCATAACTGAATGGGAAATAGGCGAAAAAAGTCATATCTTTTGAAATAAGCTAGTTATCAAAAACGACTCCGGGATCTATACAGCAGAGACCTACTGGAACACTGTGGCGAAATTTCAGTATCGCACTACAACACCTGTGGCTTCCCTAGACAATTGAACACCCCCATTGGAAATACATGGGACCCATTGTTAAATATTAAACACTCTGGGAAGCCACGCGGTTTGTAGTGCGACACTGTAATTTTGACAGAATGTTTAATTAAGTCTCTGCTTTGTAGAACCGGGAGTCGTTTTTGATAACTAGCTTTTTTCATGAGATATGATTTTTTTCGCTTACTTCCCATTCAGTTACGGCAGGCCGCCGCTGTCACCGACAAGAGAGGGCGCTACGTGCAAATTTCCCCAAATCCTGGTCATGGGCGTCAACGGCGGATGATGGATCGGAAAAACATTATGCGACACTGTGAATACACTCTTCTCAAGATATTGAAATCGTGGGCTTGTTGCTGCTGCATTGCAAACCACCAGCGCCCATTTGATGACGAGGACAATAGAAGCACTGCGGTGCGTTTTCACTTGTTGTCCTCGTGGTGATTATGCGCTGGTGGTTTGCATTCACTCTCGTCATCTTTGCACCAGCACATAAAAGTGGAAATCACAACAGTAATGTAACTGCCTACATTGTTACGTAGCTGTTACTTTTTTTATGTCAAGCTAGCTTGCACAAATTTTTTACACTTGTGCATTTTCTCCGGCTCGTGCTGTGCTCACGCAATACATCTATGTAGCTGATGTCATCCCGTGCTAGTGCAGTAGCATGTCTTAGTGCAATGCTGCTATATTAAACGTAAAAATTTTCTTCCTAAAAATTCTTTTATTTTGATTTGCCAGGCACACGGAGAGCCGTGTAATGCATTGGACAACCTAATTCCGACCACTTGTATAGAAAACAAAATGAAAAAAATGGGCCCCTATCTAGTGCAGTTCGCTAGTTAGCTCTAGTTAGTAACAGATAGGCGACAGTATGAATACTTCGAGTCGTCGAACCACTAGTAGGAAGGAGGGGGGGGGGGGGGGTAGGGGGTTGGACGCTGAGCTCGTCTAGACTGGGCTCGGCTTTGAGTAGGCGACGCAGCGGCGACGCCTTCGTGTCGGATCCCGCGGTCAAACACCCCGGGCACACTGACATGCAGGAGTGGGCGACCCGCGAGCCAAACAAGAGCTGACACCCGTGGACACGGAGGCGTTGAGTGTGGGTTCCCGCACGTTTTACGTACGGCTGGATGACCACTCGCGTCTCGCCGGCCTGCTTCGCCCACGTCCCACAGGCCGCCGGTCAGTGGCACCTGTGTAGAGAAGCCGCCGCGCGCAATAATTTGCAGCCGCCACCAACGTGTCAGGAGTGGTCTGCATGCAGCAAATTGTCAACAGAATATAGCGACACGCCGGGCCCGAGTTGCCAGGTGCTGCCGAGCTAACAAGCACATAATCGTCACAAAATAAACCCACAAAAACCGGAAATTGAGTGAATTTCCTCATTCTTGAAAATATTTTAATGATAATAAAAAGCTTCACGGAAATATGAAGGCGAGTTGAGAAAATCACTGAACGAAAGCGCATATTTACTTTTTTTAACACTATGTCCAATGTAGTATTCGGTTGAATGAACGCTTGCCATTGCATGATTAACGTTACCTGTTGTTTCACCCAATGACTTCAACACTCGAATACTTAAAGTCAGTGATAAAAGCAAAAGCAATATTGGTTAACGTAATGATCACTAAAATAACTATATTTGCTAAAACAATGCAAATAGCCCCCCCCCCCCCCCAAAAAAAAAGAAAAAACGCGACAAACGCCTGGACAATTATGCAAGGTACTCGGCAAAAAAAGAAGCCCAAGTCCGCTTATTACACTCTTAATCTGGTCCCGCTTAAAGTTGTGGATATAGCCAGGAAACCGGACATTTTTCGTCTGGTTTCCTGGATATAGCCAGCATTTAGCCAGGACCTGATTAAGAGTGTATAAGCCGAACTGGCAACTCTGCGCAGGGCCAACTGCACTGTCTAACTGACGCGCGGTGTTCCTTGTTAAAACTGCGCAATAGCATTGCCGTATAAGCCTCCAGCTTTGTTGCAAACATGTCCATTGATATCCATCTGGCTATGAGTCAGGCTTCAAACGCGTGCACCTGCCTACAGATGGCCGCAAAGGGCAGGTTGTTATGGAGTTACTGTTATTCGTCGTCCACTTTAATTCATTCGAAATTTCGTCGCAAGTACTAAACTAGACATGTAAGAAATATGTCCCCCCGTACTTTCAATGGAAACTGTCTGTTGAATTGATTTGGTTGTGTTTTACATAAAGGTAGCTTATAAAACGACTCTATGTTGTGATGTGCTCGGTCGCTGGCCGGGCGCGCAAGGGAACATGTGGGTAGTTAGCTACTAAGCTGCTCAGAATAGTCAAGCTGGACGTCGTAGTTTTTTTATTTTTCGAAAGACTGCCCTTTGGCATAACAAACGTACATGATTACACGTGAGGCTCGTCACACATAAACAAACAAGTTGAACTCGTGCATAAAGTTCAACAAGGATCGGTGGAATGGTCCTTTTATCCCCCCTTTGTAAGTCCGGAGGGCAACCGGGACGGTGACCGGTTGCTCTGAGATGACGAAGGCGTGCTTGCTCTAGGCCCGGGCGCGACCAGAGCAGGTGTGTCACGTCTACTGCGGTTATAGGAGCGTCACAAAAAGGGCATGTGGTTCCATACGCTGCGACGTCGTAGTCATTCTGTCTGACGTGAGGATGGGCTTCTGGAACAACGAATGTGCATCGTTCTCCTCGTCTCTCCAATTCGCCTGGTTTTGGCACTTCAGAGAGAGAATAAAAGGAAATCGTCAGCAAACGAAATTCTATTTGACCAATCTGGGCGTCAGGGTGTAAGTACCTGTGTATAATTTTCCTGTTTACCACATTCCTTTAAAGGGGTATACTGGCCCCAGTTTTCGAAGCTTACTTTACTCCGCCATACAAATCTCTTATATACAGATAGGGCTCTGACCAAGTATGACGCTCAGTAAACGCTGTTAAGTTATTTTATTAGACACTTCACTCGTAATCATGTGCTGCCTAAAGTGCTAGATATAGCCAGGAAACTGGACCGTTTTCGTCTAGTTTCCTGTATATATCCAGCACTTTATCCGGGATGCGATTAATAGTGTAAAGTCAACTTTCGCTCGGTGAACCTACCGACATCAACACTATTAGCGTGGCGTCAGGCTACAGTATCAAATCTGTTGACTTCCCACACTAGTTGTGATGTAGTCTGGTACAAAAACATACAAAATGGCCGCTTTTGCGTAACCAACGGAGTAACGGAGCTTATTGGTGGAGGGAACGTCATGATATCTTGCCCGAGCACGTAACGAGAAGATCGTATACCGTGTCGTAACGTCAGGGTACATTAGGAACCGAAACTGACTTTTAAAACATTGCATTAATTTTCAAGGGCACTCTCACGCTTACCAGTACATATTCCAGGCTCTTGAGGGCTTGACATTTCACTTGTCACACACAAAAAAAAAAAACTACTGAACATTTTTGTGTCAGTACCCCTTTAATTTCTTCACTTTCATTTCCGTCTTGCATTTTCTCTGAATAAAAGGAAGGTAAAAGAGATTTGTGGAGATCCTTTCATGCCATCTTCACATGTTTAGCTGTCATTACCGGAGTACCTCGACTCGTACTCTCGAACTGCAAACTCAGGCGATCCACATTTGCCAGCTGAGAGAGGTGGAATTTATGTCGATGAATCCCCTTTAAAGACTTTTAAATGCGAATGCATTTCTTAGTCGGGCTATGTCAGGCGGCGTTGTCCGGCGTTGTCCGGCGTTGTCCGGCGTTGGCCGGCGTTGTCCGCGGGGAGGAGGATAGGTTGAGGAGGCGTCCGCGCGCCGGCAGGTGTTATCTCTCCGCTCTCACTCTCTCTCCCATAGCAAAAGCTGCGGGCGCGCGCGCTTATCCTCGCCCCTAGCAAAGTGGAGAGGAGGAGCGCGCTCTGGCGCGTGAGGGCGCTCGCATCGCGGGAGCTCAGCGGAGCTACCGCGATAAAAAAAATACAGGCGCTGCGCCGTGCTCCCGAGCCGGGCTGCAGAAATTAGGCGCCTTTTCCTTCTTCGAACCACAACCACCATATATAAATGGAGTGAAGCGCGCGCGAAATGCATTCGCATTTCCTCACGATTCCCTTCGGGGAGGTGGGGGCATTTTTTTTCAACGTTGATGGGGGCACCTCCTTTCTGGTCTGTGTCACGGGAGTACAAAGGCTGACGCACACTGACGTTGCTGCATCGACAGTGCATTTTTGGAGGTCACTCATATTTACCGCAGCCCGTAGGGGATAATGGCGGCACCGAGGCAGTCTTCGTTGAAAAAGTGCAAACTGTTCCAATGAACACCGACACCGCGCATCCAACTTTAGTCATTTCGCTGAATTATTCAGTGCTTTTAGGAGCTTGCTCGGCAAGCTTCTTATGCTCGCGCCTTGTCCGGCGGCGGCGGCGGCGTGTACACTTCTCCGGTGATTCCTACAATGCTCACTAGATGGTGCGCCGCCGCCCCTCAAGGCGCCGGCTTTCCGGTGATTTCAAGAGTGCTCACTAGATGGCGGCGCCGCTCAAGGCGACGCACACCTCTCTCGGCACGTGCGCTTCCTTTCTCTTCGCCGGGAGCTCACGCAGTGAACACTCTTCGTTATCGCTCGGCCGCATGGACACCGCAGCAGCCAAGGCAGCAGCGCGGCGGGCTCGCAACGCAGCAGCAGCTCGCGCTCGCCGCCAAGACGCTGCGGTGACAGCCCGGGAGGCCGAAGCGAAGAGGGCTCGCCGTCAAGCAAACCCGCAGCTCCGGGTTCGCTTGACGTTGTCACGTCTATATATGATGGTAGGAGATGTGTACGGAGGATTCGCGGGTTACCCGATCATCACCGAGCAAGATCCTCTAACATCATTCACTTTGTGGATATGGCGGTGATTTTTTTTAACAGCGATACTGTTTAGCAAATCGTTCCTTGTGTCTCGTATCACGAAACTATCATCATCAACTGGTATGTGCCACATAAATTGGGTAAACCCCACTACTCAGCACCTGGTCCACTAAAAATGAAGAAGAAAACTATATTCATCAAATCTAAGCCTCTGAGGGCTTAGAACAGCGAAACTGGACGATTCTGAAGACTAATCTGGTTACTTCTAGGTTGTTTCTAGGCCTTAACTAGGTGATGCAGGTTCTAGGTTGCTTCTAGGTCATTGCTAGGCTTTACCTAGGTGACGCTAGGTTGCTTCTACGTTAATTCTCGGTGGAGAGAGAATCGAGTTAAACCACAGACATTGACAGACACGACACGGATGCCCAAACTCCAGAGGCAGAAACTCCCGTTGAAACCAAGAGTTCCCACCTCTCATAGCTCTACGGGCACGTCGTCGTTGGAGTAGTCCGTCCATCGCTTCGGGGTATTCTCGCAGCCACCGTTACCCCTCCCGTTGCGTTGTATTCTCTCGTTGTACGTACTCGGGGTCTTTGTCTCACCGTCGTCGCTTCGCAGCCATCTGTTTGTCTTGTTCATTTTTAGTGGACCAGTGGTGAGTCGTGGGATTTATCTAATTTTTCTGGCACATACCCGTTGATGATGATAGTTCCGTGATACGAGATGCAAATAACGATTTGCTAAACGGCTTCGCTATTAATGTGTCCCTTTAGCGATGCCTCAAAATGGTGACAGTACTCCATTAAGCTTCAACAACCAGTGCAGAGCGAACAACGAACAATGGAAGAGAAAAAATACAAGCGCCTGTCTTCCAACAGTGGAACACGGCGCTTAAGGGTAAACCTCCCAAAAAATTGAATTTGCAATTTTGACAGTGAAAAATCCACTGCACTCTGAGGAACAAACCTGTGGAAGCCCGACGTTGAGCGGCCGCTCCAAGTGGTTTAAATGCTGCGCCAAAGTGCGCCGCGCTCCCTGGCGTAAGCAGCACGAGCACACAAAACATCGTTTTTCTCAAATTGCGGTTCTTATAAATTTCTCAATTTCAATGTACCTTTTCTCAAAAAGTATTGAATCGATTCCAATGAAACTTTGTATGCATGTGCTACGACAAGTTGGAAATAATCGGAACGAAAAAAATTGGCGATTTTCGAAAAATTAAAGCTGTAAAAAAAATTACACAGCAATGAGCACCCTCTGTGGCTCTGTGCGTGGAGTAATTTTATTTTCTTTTACAAAAACTCCATAAAGGATGTCTTATTTTTTAGTTCAGATATAACCTACAGGTCTCAAGAATAACACGGCTTAATATCATTACATTCCTTTTGGTGGTTGCAGAGGAAAGGTACATTGAATAATGGAACCACCTTAAAATTTGGGAGTGGGCCGCAGCAAAGGTAGGCAACCCAGGCATAAAAAAAGGGTGCCACGTAATAGCCAGTGGCATTCTTTGTGAGCACGTGAACTTTTATGCGAATAAGTACTTGCAGCCGTTTCTAAAATATTACGTTAAAACTGATATATACCATTTGCCCTACCATACCCCCCTTAATAGTGTGTGTGACCTTTCTTGTCCGCTGTCCGCTCTGCGCTGGTTACTGAACATATATTACAAACTGGCCCAATCTGAATGCTTCAGTACACTCCTTTAAGCGACACATTCTCACCAAAGAGGACACTCAGCAAACTTGGAGGAGACAAAATGAGCGCCAGCGATATGATATGCGTGTATTACACATGTATGTCTTGGACAACCGAAAACACCTGCGCTGATACGAGTCACGATTGAGTCATCGCTTCTCAAGAAGAGCTGCTCGCAAACGAACACGCACTTGATGCATGGCCCCAACTTTTTCGATAGTTTAATTGCAGTAGGTACGCGTACGCTGCGAAGGAGCTGGATCAGCAGTGTCTCGTATACAAGGCAATTGATCAGACACTTGAATCTAATACCCGTTCCCACGGGCACCGATTGGCTGGACTCCCCTGATGCTGATAAGAAAGGAAGGGGGAGGAGGCGGGGTGGTGTTTGATGCTGTGCCAAGAGGCTGAAAGAACGCCGAAGCGTTCGCTGTGGTCAGTGTCATTACGGGAGTGTTCTGCCCTCGCACCTCGTAATCACAGCGCATAGGCCCTCATTATGCATCTGTTGTGTAATTTGCAACCCACCACCTGCTTCAATCGAGAAGATCCATAAACTATAACAACGGAGTGGTGGCTTTTTATATACTGATATCCTTCTGATTCCAACGGGTATATCGTATAGACATTTATCATGACAAAAAATAACGTGTATCTATCGACTTTAAAATCTTTCTTCTTAGTTAGGTGACACACGAGGATGGCTTGGTGGGCTAGTTGGTAATGCTTCATAAAAGGCTACAGCGCACATAGACGGGGACGAAGGAAGAACAAACAAGACAAGCCCTTATTGTCTTGTGTGTTCAGCGCTTCTCTTGTGTGTTCTTCCTTGATTAATATACTGCGCTACAGTTACTGGGACAAAAGAAGTTAGGGAGGACGCCCAATACCTCACGTTGCTGGTGTTCTTCCATCGTCCCCGTCGATGTGTGCTGTAGCCTTTTAGGTGACACAGTTACAAAGATGTTAATATTTCACAAATGACGTCCTCTTAAGAGGTCAGTTATAGGTACAAGGGCCTTGAGCAGCAAAGTGTTCTATTCCATTTTTATTCATTTCCATTCCATTTCTTTACCTATTCCTCCGTTTTTGTGGTGCACCAACTGCGGTTCCCACGATTGTCAGGTCGGTCGTGAGTAGTAGATGATAAGCAAGTCACAGAATCGAAGCAAAATGCTCGTTACAATATACTTTGCCTGCGTCCAGCATTCAATGAAACCTGTGCTCTGAACAAGTTCTTTAAAAAAAGATTAATCAGAAAATGTTCTTTGACAATAAGTTATTCAATGTTCATGTGCATTTACAAATGCACATAAGGCGCCGCTGCCAATGGGTTACTTTGAAAGACTCATAACTTATCCACAGACATAATCGTCTTGCTAATAATTCGCAAGCGTTTATTTTTTAATTCAAATTGGATAGCGTCTTTTACACCGGAGCAGACTCCGAAGCAGACCGAGTAGACTGAGTAGACGTTGAGCCGCGTGAAAAGCTGGGAGAAGGTATAGGTGATCGCAAGCTCCTCTGATGGCTCCAGCCTTGCACCACTAGTGCAAGCTGGCCACATTTTTCTAACGCTCTTCGTCATTTTTATACATTTGTTTCTTAAAAAAAAATGCAGAAACAACAAAAGATTGCAGAAAAAAAAACAGGGCCAGTAAAAAACAAAAAAAAAACGCCTTGCGTAGGAACGTAACATAAATTATCAGCCGATGGTGATGCCGGGCACATTATTCTCGAAGCGCGCTGCCCTATGGAAATGAGGAGTCACAAACGAAAAAGTCGGAATTTTTACTTTTTGCGAACACACACACATAAGCGCACACACACTCACCCACACACACACATGCACGCACACACATACACACACACACACACACACATGCACGCACACACATACACGCACGGACACCCACACACGCACGAACATACCGGGAGGGGACTTAGACACCCTGCCCAACAAAGTTTCTGGTTACACTCCTGTTTAGCTGTTACAGCTAAAGCGGTTTTAAGGTCACAACAATAAATTAAGGGCCGTTTCTGGCGCCATAGTTGTCCGCCGCCGCCGGTGTCCGTAAATCGCGTGAAATAAGAAAAGCAAAACTAAATAACACCGATTATAGAATGGGATTCGAACCCGGGCATTCGGCGTGGCAGCCCAGTATTCCACCACTGAGCTACGCCGGTGCTTGAAACTCCGTTGGAAACTGACCGTATGCAGGCTTCACATCTGGTAAGGAATCGCGTTAACATGTGTAATAAAGCGTTTTAGAGCAGTAAAGTAACCACCAGGCGTCACACAATGCGAATTAGCGTAACGAGTGAATGCCCCATTACAAAAGCCTCAGCCTAATTCTTCATCCATACTACTGAAACGGTGCCACAAGGGAACACGAAAGCACACGAAAAAGAGGACACGTAACACAAGGCGCTTGTGTTACGTGTCCTCTTTTTCGTGTGCTTTCGTCTTCCCTTGTGGCACCGTTTCAGTAGTATGAATTCATACCAACTTGCCCAGTTGTCAGTCCTTCTAAGCATTAATTCTTCATCGTCGTCAGCCACAGCATCAACAAAGTACACATGATACCTTACAAGTGTGTAGCGGGTACCATGCTTCTCCGAAGCATGACGAATAATGTCATAGTGGACGCTTCCCTACTACACGAAAATTATAACGATTTATGGCGTAGTGGGTACTGTGCAAGTGTGCTGTAGTAGGTGCCACAAGAGTGTTTAAAAAGGCTCCACAAAGGCCGCTCTTCCAGCTGTCGCTGTGACTGTGCTGCGCGTTCCGCGCAGGCCTGGCGGTTTTTTCGTTGCTAACACATCTCGACAGCATCACTCGCCGTTCTATTATGTACAATGACTGATATAACGTGCATCTTGTACGTGTACCTTATGCGACTGGAAGACTCTTTGGCCCCTTGTATAGAAAGTGGAACGAAACCATTTGAACTGGGCTGGCAGAAAAAAAAGAACAAGCCAAGTGCCGCGAGGCTGCCAAGGAAATTTTTCTCACGACGTTGCCTTGACCATGGAAAAGCCGTTTACAGGCTCACGACCTCGACATGCGAATAGCGGGGGCAGGTGTTGGGGGGCGAAAGAGAAAACACCGGACATACCTGTTGCTGGAATCTCCGCCGTAGCTAGCTAATTGATTACAAGTCATGACGCCTACTTAAATTACAGCGACCGCAAGATAATAATCGTAGACAAGCGACGAAGCAATTGTTATGAAGGCTTACGGTTTACGCGTGCCTTTACACCCGCAATGTCAAATTAGAGCTGATGCAGCTATACCACGTATGTTCAACTGCATCGCATTGTGGTGTTTCAAGAGCCGCATTCTGTGTTTCAATTTTTAACTTGTTGGAGTATCAGTGCGTCAACTTTAGGTAGACGAGAGCGCTTGAATGAAACGCAGATGATGGCAAAGCTAAGTGGACCGAAGCAGCATCTTTGTGGTTGCGTCATATCTGTACTTCAATTAGGGCAAAAAAAAAGGTAACGTGTTCTCGACGTCGCCGCGCAGTGCTGTACCTTTGAACTTATATTGAAATAAATGTTCTAAACACAGCGGTTTTTACCGAGGATGAAGATGAAGTTCCCATAGACGAGTTGCATAAATAGCAGCAACACTGTAAGAAGCCCCGGAATGTTCAAGCAACTCTGGGTTAAGCCGCCATCGTGCATAAAAACAAATAAAAAAAACACGCAAAAACGCGGCACTCATGCGAGTGAAAAGAAGTATGAAAGTGAGATAGACGTTTCATTTAGATGTGAACATTTTGTGTTATCCAGGTGGTATGCATGCCGGCCAAACGCATGGGACTCCTCAAGCACAATGGCGGCCTTTGGCTGTTTCCTGTACATACGTACAGATGGCGCTGCAACAAAACCTTTTTTGCAACTCGTTTATTAGTGTGTTAAAAACAGCGCAAGCTTATCACAGGACAAAGTTGTCGACACAAGTTAAAGGCTAAGAAGCAGAGTTTTTGGAGAGCAGTTCAAGTGACGCACGGACGCGATTCTGATTTGCAGATGGGCATGTTGCTCACAACAACAAAGCAGAAAACTGGGCGAGTTGGTATGTATTCATCGTTTCTGTATAGAGCGTTGTTGTTCAGTAATTATAGTTAGAGACGGCAATTTATGGTCTGTATTTAAATAACAAACCTGAGTCAATTCATTTCGTGCCGAATGAAGTTCTGCGCATGCGCGGGCCTTTACGGAAACTAAACTACTCGCCGGATAGGCTTTGTTTACTGCCCTAGCTCGCAAATCCACCTACGTTCGTGGTCAACTCGCGACACCCGCTTTGCGGAGACTCCAGGCGCCGCGTCAAAATAAGCCGACGTGCGAGCGCCAATTACGAACACGTTGTTTATGCCAGGTTACCGAAGCTAGAGGGACCTAGAATACCGAAGCCCCAAACGTGATAGGCCTCAAGCCCATGATTGGCGGGATAGGTGGCGCCATCTCTCGGGGCCGAGTCGAACGAGGCAAGCGAAAAATTGTCATCGCAGAACGTCAGGCATTTGACTTGTGGTGTTTTTCACTCAAAACCGCAAGGCGAAAACAAACGTGTCCATGACTATGGTTGCACGAAAGGTCACAAGATGTCGACATTATACCGTCCGGTAACCCTGCATTCCTACAACCCTTTGCGTTCACCGGGATACTGTACACGCTAGAAACCTCTCTTATGATTTTCCGCAGTGCTGATTCAATCTTATCTAAATTAAGTATAATTTAAATGCAGTTGTCATCACCATTTAGCAGTTTCCGCAAACGCAAAGGTGTACGTTTACGCACGTACGTATACGTTTACGTATGGGGAGCTAAAACTTTGCTAAAACATGCGTTCCGGTAACACAGTAAACACAGCCCGTTATTCCGGTAACACGGTAACGTTATATAGTACACGTACAAGCTAAAAGCCCCTATAGTATCAATATTATTGACAGGCGTGTTGGTTGTTTTAGATTACCTTAAGCCACTGAATAAGCGCTACCTGTGATCGGCAAAATTGAAAAGTATAGATTTTCACTATAAACTCATGAAATCCGCACGCGTCGACGGCAATAACTTTGCCCCCTTGCCTTACATTATTTACCAGCCGATACAAATAAGAAAGAGAAGATAGCATACATCAGCCTCGTTTTTGACATTCGGTTATTTCGCGTATGCACAATTTTTACATGGCAGGCATCACGTTTGAATGACACAGTCTTCTGTTTCTCGTGAGTCCTTATCAGGTACCTTCACCCAACCTATCTCCATTTAAATTATGCTGATGGCGTCACTGTGAAGCAGTCTGAAGAGAAATGTGCTTGTTTACAGAAAATCCCCAGTTCATCAAACCTGCAAAAGCAGCAAGGCTCAGTCAGGTGTTTTATAGCCAGTCTGTACAAGGTTGTGGCTCCCTTTACATCGCCGTAACTGTCCATAACCTTTGCTCTCCAGTCCAATGTCCCTGTTAACCATAAGCTGCCTTAAAGAGACGCAGAATGATCCGGAATTTTCTAAAACGCGCACTTGTGACTTTTCTGAACTCTTTTGTCAAGTAAACTGTTCAAAAGGCATTCCTGATCACTCTCAAGCATCAATGCAACAGTTCGTCATCAGTTCTACAAAAGCGCCTGAGGAATGGTCAGAACAGCGCTTTATGAAAGCCTATACTTTATACCACCTGATCACCAGAACTGAACTGAACATGGATTTATGTAGATGCTAGTGGTATTGCGTGACAAAGTTTGATGGTGCAACAACAAACAACGTTATGGAAACAACAAAGACAGAAAAGGGCGCCCTATCACATACGCTTGATTTCACGTCGAAGACGAATATAAAGCAAAGAAAAGCCCCTCGTGGTCCCGACACAGCCACGTTAGAAAGTACTGATGTGATATACAAGCGGGCGCCAGAATATTTATCCCTAGAGTCTGCCTCACTTGAGTTCTTTGGAACGTATGCTAATGCATTTGCTCCGTTTATGATTACACAATTTTTTTTAAATTTTTTTTAGAAGGGAAGGGGTGGGTGTGTCAGATTGCCAAAATATTAAATTGCGCACAGAAAAGAATATCGTAGTCAATCCAGGAATCTGTGACTGAAATAATAGTGTGCAGGTAGGAAGTGTGAGTGGGAAAAGCTGCATCGTAGATTAAGGCAGTCTGGGTGTTGTTAAGTGCGCGTGGGGTAAAAAAGACGTTCGCCCGGCTCTGTATGCAAGCGGAGTACTAATAGCAACTCTGTCCCTTCGGAAACGTCAATTACATGTTAAGGATGAAGTCGCGATTATTGCATGTCATTTTAGAGCAGTGATAAGAGAACTATTCCGGAATGTCGCACATCACTCCAGGCTTGAGTACATATGGACTTTACGGACGCCACGTAGGCTTGGCGAGAAGAGTGGGGTTACCACGGCGTCTAAAAATTTGTCAAGTTTGAAACCCGAGCGAGCTATTGTGTCATCGTTGCCTTCGTCAGGAGTCGCTTTTCGCTGTAGAGACACGATTGCAGAAAGAAAAGCGCATGCAGGTTGTTTCTTTGTATGTTGGCCTTCTTTATTTCTCGTTGTTTCAATGTACGTGCAACAATTGATAAGGCTGGAAAGCTACGCCCTGTAAAGCGAAAGAAATAGAAGAGTCATGTGGGCTAACAGTTGTTTGTAGGTATGTCAGGAAATACAAAAAAAAAAAAAGATAGAACTGCAAACAGCAATTTTTTGCACCTATGTGTAGTCCACTGGTAAGGGTTATTTAATGACCCTACCACTGGAATTTACCTCGTGAAAGACAACAATTAATGTTCCGACATATTCTGGAATCCCCACTTCATTGCGTTCCAAGATGTAATGTGAAAGGGGCAGGTGTTTTGAAAATCAGACTATGATGGAACAACCTACAATGGTCCAGAAAGAAGCACCAACGATCAGCAGGGATCTGTCTGTGACACGTTCCTCACACAGGCAAGAGGTTTGAGAGCATCTGCTAAAGTACGGATGCCTTTCGCTTCCCTGCTTTTTCCTCAACAACCACCAAAGCAAGCTTCCACGTGTGTCACCTGGTCTTCTCCCCTCAACAATAAATAAAAAAAAGAGCTGGCATACAGGAAAAAGTCATAAACGTGCGCTCCCCTGTTTACGTTCTCCCCGCGGAGTGCGAGCGCCCACCTCGCGCCCATGCGAGGCGCATTCTTGACCGGCAGGTGATGACACCAATGAACGGCGGAAGCGCACTCGACACTGACCCTTCTTCTGACGTCCATGAAAGAAGTGTGGGTAGGGCACACGACGTCTTGGAGGGGGTCGTAGGTCACAAGGTCGAGGCCAGAAGGAAGAATGAGGCAGTGCCCTAATCGGTCGGTCGGCAAGCTGGTCTGCTGTCCAGCTGCCACGCTCTGCTGGTACACCTCCTCTTTTTCACCCCGTCTGTTGCCTATTTGAAAGCAGCCACCCGCCTCGCACCCCCCTTGCAACACGAGAGCACGATTAGGTGAAGTAGCACTCCAAGGGTGCGGCATGGAAGGGACAGCCCCTCACAAAGCCGTGCTAACCAACCAGAAAAATCTATACAGTCAAGGAAAGGCACTGGGAATTTCTCCAATGATATTTGCAGTGGTCACAGACCATGAAAGAAAAGGTGATTCCATATTACGCATTTCTCTACATTTTTTTTTAAGCTGGTACAGCTGCTTTGCGAGAGGCAAATGTTTCAG
>JALIZH010012390.1:0-68807 GCA_030522465.1 Rhipicephalus appendiculatus | reverse complement strand
CCTCGTACATGCTTGGAAAGGCGTCCATTTTGGAATCGCGGGTCGATCGAAGCAAAAAATTATTCGTTGCGTCGTGAATCTCGGCGATTCCCAGGTCCAGACTGTCGTATTCGGTACTATACCTCGCGACAACTTTCTGTGGCAGCACAGCCAAAGCTACGTGGGCGGAGCTTCTGCACATGTGTTACTACACCAAGTAGTCCGTTTGCGGGCGATTTCGGTTTCGGAAGCGCATCCAACATGTGCGTTTTCGCACGAACATCCAAGGTTTATGATGTTATTTTTTAAATAGTGTATTAAAATATAGGTTATATGTAGCTGTAATCGAAAGCTATGACATGCCTTGAGATACTTATGAACGCAGCAGGGAAGGAAAAAAACATGGTTGATCCCTCCGTTATAGGAATCGGTATAACACGAAAGTGCAACGTGTCCTTACAGAAGTAGTCGAATGTTTACTGCACATTGATATAAGAGAGCTTACACAATGTCTATTGGTGTGGTGACAGTTATAGCACCCTTTAACGTGGATGCATCCACGTTGCCACTTGATGGTACATCTGTATCCCGACCAAGGTGTAAGATATATACTTACACCGTGACCCCGACGACTAACGTCTATGATGAATGATTAAAGAAACCCTTGTGGTTATAGATGCTTGTGGTAGCTGTACGGTGAGAGCGGAGTCATTGAAAGCGGTGTGACAGCCAGACGAGCGTCAATGATTGGGCGCCGAACTTGGGCTAAGGTCGCCTACTCGCGGCATGTTAGAGTTATTGAACAACGCTGCCCGACCAGAAGGGAACGCAAGGCGCGTTGTGTCTTCCCCGTTGGCCGGCTGCGATTTTTTACTGTGTCCCGCAGCTGGGTTATACCCTCTACGCGGATGACATCACTCTATGGGCCACACGGGGGTCTCTGGCCAGCAAGGAGCAGACTCTGCAAGAGGCGGCATTGGCCGTAGAAAACGTTGCCAGAACCAGCGGTCTCAGCTGCGCGCCCGACAAGTCGGAGGTGATCAGGATACATAGCAAACGGTACAAAAGTAATGGAAAAATAGAAATTGAAATCGAAAATCAGAAAATTAAAGAGGTCACCGTCGCTCGGATACTGGGCTTCTGGGTTCAAAGCAATGGTAGGGCAAACCACACTATCGGTCTCCTTAAATCGGCAACCAAACAAGTGGCTAGGATGATTCAGAGGATCACCTTCCACAAAAAGGGCATGAAGGAAAGCGATACTGTGCGTTTAGTGCAGGCGCTCGTAATGAGCATATTGACATACAGCTTGCCATTCCACACGCTCAACAAGAGCGAGGAAGGAGAAGTAGATTCTATTATCAGAGGGGCTTAGAAGGCGGCATTAGGCTTACCATTAGGCACTCCGACAGACAGGCTGCTCGAGATCGGCGTGCATAACACGTACGCCGAGCTGAAGGCAGCTACATTAATCTCTCAGAGGAACCGTCTCAGCCAGACGAAGTCGGGAAGGGAGATCTTGATAAGGGCGGGTATTCCACCACACCCCCCAAAACTTGGACGAGGCGCTGGTAGAAATACCAGAACCAGTCCGCAGGCATATCTCGATCGCCCCTATCCCTAGGAACATGATCAAGGAACAACATCACGAAAGGAGAGAGGAGCGCATAAAATGGATCAGAAAATTAGTCAGAGGCAATGAGAACGTGCTATACGTTGATGCTTCGAGATATAACTGGAAGCCCTCCGTAGTCACCATAGTAAGCAGCGACACGAGAAGCATGGTGTCCAGCGCATCACTGTACACGTCTTCGATCACGAAGGCCGAGTGTTTCGCCATCGCCTTGGCGATTAAAAGTCGAGGGCGAAACGACGGGCAGGCGTACATCACCATAATCTCGGATTCGCAGGAGGCGTGCCGACTCTTTACGAAAGGCCGCCTGCATCAAAAATTTGCAGCCTCTTAGGGAACGCATTGAACAACACTTATAGGTTGGTCTGGTGCCCGGGACATGCAGGCCTAGAGGGTTACGAGAGGGCGGACGCTCTAGCTCGCGCGCTCACGAACCGAGCGGGGCACCAGCCTCCCTCCCTGTTACCACCACCCAACACAACACACGATGCCTTTCGCGAGGAGGAAGACAACGATCCTGCTCGGTTGGCTCCGCGAGAGCTTCTTGCTCATCAGCGTCGCGCACGGCAGAAATATGGCGCCCCCCACAAATCTCTTAAAGGGGAAGACGCCATAGACCTCCGTAGAATTCAAACGGGGGGTCTATCCAAATCTATTGCGATTGCACAAAATTTTTCCAACTTTGTATGGGCGCGATTGTCCGTGGTGTCGCGACTCGCCACCGACCCTCTACCATATCTCTTGGGGATGTATTAAAAGTCCACATAAACTCAATCGCTTACAGCGTGCGTATAAAATAGAAAACTCTTTGGAGCAATGGGAGGCACTCCTCGCTAGCTTGGACCCGGAGGTGCAACTAGCGCTTCTGGACCACGTCCGGCTGGCGGCACACGCCAGTGGAGCCTTGGACATGGGGCCCCACCCATCGAGCTCCTGAACCCCATCCCTTCCTTTCCCCTCAATAAAAGTTATTCTTCTTCGCGGGGCGAGCTAGGAACATTGCTAGGGACGCGGAGTTTGGCCACGAGATGCACTCGCGCGTCGCACAGCTATTTTTGGTATGGACAGATGCTACTAGTGTGGATGCTAAGGGTAAGGCACCACCTGGCAGAGTGTTAATGCGTCGGCAAAATTTCACGTTTACTATTCGAAACACGCCGAATGGGACGGACGCGAAGAAACAATGCTTTGAAGAAACTAATCGTGCATTTCACGGTCATAATGCATTACTTCTCTTAACAAGATCACTGTGAGGGGACCGTGGTAGATATAAAAGGCTTGTTTTTACAGCCTGCAATGTATGTGACCGTGGCGCAGTGGATAGCGTGCCCGGCATCTCTTGTCCCGGACCCAGAGGTCGTAGGTTCCACTCCCGTTGACGGAACTTTTTTTAGGGGCGAAGCTCCTAAAGCCATGGGTCTGTACATGCATGTCTCTTATGACCGGTTCATAACCACCTAGTTGCATGACTCACTCAGCAGGTGGCGCTAACGTGAGTGACGTCACTCGCACGTGACTGACGCAATAAAAGGCAATCGCTCTTGACGCGCTTCCTCTTTCGCAGCGAGTCACCAGATGGAGCAGGTGGCTGTAGACAAGGCTGCGGAGCGGAGAGCGCGTAGGGCGGCGGGAGCGCGCGCTCGCCGCCAAGATCCTGCCGTACGAGCGCGCGAGGCCGAAACGTCTCGTGAGGCTGCGCGTCGACGTCGCCAAGATCCTGCTGTACGGCAGGCAGAATTGCTTCGTGAAGCTGTGCGCCGCCAAGATACTGCCGTACGTGAAAGACGGGCCGAAGCTGCGCGTCAACGTCGTCAAGATCCTTCCGTACGTGAAAGTGAGGCCGAAGCTGCGCGTCTACGCCTCCAAGATCCTGCTGTACGTGAAAGACAAGCCGAAACTGCGCGTCTACGCCTCCAAGATCCTGCCATACGTGCAAGACGGGCCGAAGCGGCACGGCTTCGCCCACTTATCATCATTCATTCCGTGGATATGGCGTGATTTTTTTCTTTGTCTTCTGATCATGTGTATTTTTTCGACGTCATTTCCGTGACGGAAATACGTCACTCAAATCTTGGTGGACCCCGGCATAAAACACTTTCGTGTTAAAATATGTGGAATCATTGCTGTGTTCTTCTGCGAATTCGAGCATAGCTAATGTGCGAGCGGTTCAAGCCCACGTGTAAAGTGCGCACCATACAGTAATGCTTGCATTTGCTTGCTTGCATTTTTTTCAGAGCAATACAATATACTTTATTGCTAAGGAACACAGGAAGCAGCTTTATTGAAGCGGTCAGATTTATTTTTGAAAACAAAAAAAAAAGGGGGGGGGTAGGGGAAAGCGCACGGCCGCGCAGGAACTGTGTGATAGGAAATTCAACGCAATGGCAAGAAACCATGTGCTGAATTTCGGTGAATACAGGGTCCGTATCGTCGTTTTCCTTCTTTTGGAGACGCAACAACTTTCCGGAGACGCTCACGTTAATTTGTTTGTGGACACGAAGTCATCGATGGGTCGCAGATATCTTGGCCACTACTGGTCACAGGCGGGCGTCTCACGTTCGTAAATCCACGACCGTGGTAAATCCAAGCGGGTGAAACGCACTCCTTACTCCGCCAAGAACGCTGTTTTGGTAGTTAGCCGCATAATAGACATGAACGCGCCTGTTGCCCAGGCGAAACTTTTCACTGGAGATTTTATCCTCCAATATCGCTGTCATGTCAAAGCGCCCAGAACCGCTCCCGCCGTAGACGCCGATGGGTACAGTGTTAAAGTACGCGATCTTTAGCATTATTGTATCAGCAATATCAGGCAACCGAAATACCAACCACGTATGGAACGACGCAATTTATCAAAAGGGTCATTGTTTTTACGTACAGTTTCTAATCGCAACATGGCTTTCAAGCAGCTGGTCTTGCTGACGACTGACAGGTCGCCGGTGTCACTTTCAAGGCGGCTATCGCGATGAGAAACCCACTTGCGCTGACGGTATCACTCACACACAACTTCTTTCTCCGTGATAGCATATGCGGGGAACAAAATATTTGACGACGCACAGCTGTCGTCTTTTCCTTCTGCTCGATGAATACAGATCACCTAGCGAACGCGCACTCATCCTCGCTCACAAGCCACGATGTGAACTTGTTGCAACCGAACGACGCCATCGTTGTTTACTGGGGCAGGAAAATGGTGAAATGACATCAGAAAACCAGAAAACTAGAAAGAGCAAGAAACGAAACTCCCGCCCGGAATAAGCTTTCTTGATAACAATGCGAAGGATCTTGAGCATAATAACTACATCTTTTGTTTTTATGTTTCCTTTTATGCAACGTGGTGTATAAAAGTTAGCGTTCGCGGACTACGTGCAGACACGTAGTAAAAAAGTGCGTGATTCGGCTTCGTAGCTTTGGCTGTGCTGCCACAAAAAGTGGTCGCGAGGTATAGTCGATACTTTTTACGACGACGACGGCAATGCTGGTGACAAGGCATGACTGAACGGCAATGATGGTGACAAGGCATGACAAGGCGTGGTGTGGAGAATTCGTCACTCAGTTTAGTTTTGGGTCGCGAATCGCTACTAGGGGGTCGATAACTACTCGAGGATGCAAAAATCTTAACATGAGTAAATTTGATGTCAGTGCTCATTTAACGCGCCTGCATTTAAATGAGCGATGTTTGTTCTCGCCGTTCCTGGGGAGATATAAACTGTCGATCATTTGTGGCGTATACCCGCGTACCGCGGCCCGTGGTATACGGGTATGTGCGACATGTGTCTGGAGACAATGTTTTGACGACGTACGCGGCATGATATTCACGTTATTGGTGTCATGACCAGACAGTCATATTCAACATACCCTCTAACCCTGCCATACCAATTTTGGTCTACACCACGTTAAGCATGCGGTCACTAGAACAGCCAGACGTAGGCGGCTAGATAGATAGATATGTAGATACGTAGATAGAAACGCTCAAAGTGCTTTGGGTTCACTAAAATGGTTCCCATTTAACATTTTCGTGCCACATGATTGTTCTTATAGGCGGGTTTGACTGTAACGCGTTTCTGCGAGGTGTTGGCAGTTTTCATTCAATAGGAGATCGTGCCACAGACGCACACACATGTATCGGTGAAAGTCGATGTACGTGTCCGCCCGATGTCTAAGCCATCGGGGGGCTCCGGAGCATGTAAAAATTTCGAAACGACCCTTGGCAACTCCACAGCGCGCTATCGGACATTCGTGTGAGAGAGCCGGGATTTTTTAACAGTGTTGTAAAAAGCAAGGAAAGGCCTTGCAATGGCCAGTTTAGGCTACATTTGCTATGGGACTGTATTTATTTCTTTGTTGGTAGCGCAGGCACACCTCAGTAGATGCAAATATCTATCTAGATGCTATCGTGCAATTCTTCTTAGCGCGTCGTGATGCCGCGTTCTTGTCAGATACGTATTAATGCAAGTTTACTACTGCGGCAATTGAATAATACATATTCGATTCGCAGATCGACCAATTTGCTGAGCTACTGTTCCATTGGTGTTGAATATTCGAATGTTCGCACACCCATCGTTCTTGTTGATTTCAGCAAGAATACTTCTAATCTGCTTGAAAAAACGCAGCGCCTTCTATGAGGACTTCAGTCGTATGTGAGTACATAGGCAATCATCTACTCATCTTGAGACGAGGAAATAGTTGACCATTCCAATCGCTATTCATTCGTAAATTGGAACTCTGCATCCGTTTTTTCACTTACCTTAACCGTGTCCGGCACGTCATAATGAAGCTTCAATGGTCCCTCGGGTTGGACTGACTCTACTGTAGTAACTCTAGCAGTTATAGCCGTGAAAAACAACAGTTGGTAGAGAGGGAGCATCCTCGTCGTGAATTTGCCGTAGAAGGAATGAGTTACTTTCACTATATTGCTGGTGTAGCTCTTCTTAGTGGCCAAACTGATTCTTGAACTTATATATTGTTTCAACTCTCATCTAACACAAGTGTGGACACGTGTGGTTTCGCACGTATGATGGGGTCATGTCGCAAAGTGATACATTTCTTTTAAATGCGAAGCATTTCTTAGCGAACTTCGGCGACTTTGAGCGTATCTATCTATCTATCTATCTATCTAGCCGCCTACGACTTTGTGCTCTCCTGGCCGTATCGTTAATGGGATTTATACCAAATTTGGTATGCCATAACATGACTGTATGACGAACATAAATGGCTGGTCATATCATGAAAATCATGACTAACTTGTCATGAAAAGTATGATTTACATGCCACGCTCATGGCCGGCTCACGGCCGTTTCGTTAGCTTGATATACACCAAATTTGGGATTGAGTGACGTGACTGTATGACGAACATAAATGACAGGTGGTAATATGCAGATAATGACGTGCATGTCATGTACAACATGATTTACATGCCACGCTCATGGCGCGCTGACGGCCGTTTCGCTTGCTTGATATACACCAAATTTGGTATTTCGTGACGTGACTGTATGACGAACATAAATGCCAAGTGGTAATATGAAAATCATGACATGTCATGTGCAACATGACTTGCATGCCACGCTCATGACACTCTCGTGGCCGTTTCGCTAGCTTGAAATACACCAAGTTTGGTATTGAGGGACGTGACTGTACGACGAGCATAAATGACAGGTGGTAATATGAAAATCATGACCTGCATGTCATATACAACATGATTTACATGGCACGCTCATGGCGCGCTGACGGCCGTTTCGCTAGCTTGATATACACCAAATTTGGTATGGCGTGACGTTACTGTATGACGAACATAAATGCCAAGTGGTAATACGGAAGTCATGACATGTCATGTGCAACATGACTTGCATGCCACGTTCATGACACACTCGTGGCCGTTTCGCTAGCATGATATACAACAAACTTCGTGTTGAGGGACGTGACTGTATGACGAGCATAAATGACAAGTGGTAATATGGAAACCATGATATGTCATGTGCAACATGACTTGCATGCCACACTCATGGTACTCCTGTGGCCGTTTCGCTAGCTTGATATACACCAAATTTGCTGTTCAGTGACGTGATTGTATGACGAGGATAAATGACAAGTGGCAATATGCAAATCATGACATGTCATGTGCAACATGACTTGCATGCCACGCTCATGACACCCTTGTGGCCGTTTCGCTAGCTTGACATACAAATTTTAAGGTGAAAGCCTTTAATGTCTCATGTTCACGTCCGACGTCCGCCCGTCCGTCCGTCCCTCCAGCCGTGCCCTGGCAAAGTGCCAGCTTGGGCGCCGGGGCGCGCAAACGGACGCTGGTCGCGTTGGACTTTACAGCGCTCGCGCTTTGCTTGCGTAGCGTCGCTGTGACCAGCGTCTCTAATCATGCAAGGAGGGAGACGCGCGCATCACGTTCCATTCTGACCGACCCCGTCTCAGTGGGCGCAGGCGTTCGAGGAACACACTTTGGAATTGACAGGGTGTCCGTCAATGTAAACGCTGGAACGTGGATGGCGTCTGCACGATGCGCAGAGCGCGAGAATACGAACGCATGCGAAACGAAGGCAGATTGGTCTCGCGTCTCGTTGCGATTCGAGGTAAAAAACTAAGCGAACATAAGTGGCAGGTTGTAACATGAAAATCATGGCATGCATGTCATCTACAATGCCATTTACATACCACGCTCATGGTGCGCTTGCGTCCAGTTCGCTAGCTTGATATACACCAAAATTTGTATTACGTGACGTGACTGTATGACGAACACAAATGACAGGTCCTAACATGTAAATAATGACATGCATATTATGTACAGCATGATTTGCTCCTTGCTGGCTGCTTCGCATCACATCGATTCCCACAGTGCGTGGGATCTGCCGTTTTTTTTAAAGTAATTTACGGCTGTCATATCGAACATGTAGACTCGATACTTTTTTGAAGGATCTTTGACACACGTTCGTTAATGCGTCCCGACAGCGTAATATGAACGAACTGGCCTCGTTACTTGCAAAACCAGTTCAGATAAGATATTCCTCAACTGGCCACTTCTGATCTATTATTCCGTCATCCTCGTACAACAACTGGAAGTCGCGTTTCCAATATCGAGGTTCCAGGGCAAAGCTTTTAATTAGACATTCTTCGTAGGGCACTGAACTTCGGACGAGACCGCCTTTTTGATATCCAGCCCATCACATGTCAAAAATTTGATTGACATATTGCGCGACACTAACATGTGTTACACCGGGAGCTGTATAGGGACGAATGTATGCAGCCATATTGCCGTGTTCCTTTCATGTGGATGAGTTATGCAGAAAACCGTCAATACATGGCAGTTTATTTCTGCCCCCCCCCCAAAAAAAAACAATAGGAGCCCTTCCCCTGTCCCGAAAATTAAAGAAGCGAAGCTTGGCGCGTGCGTCCCGGACCTAGTTAATTAATTATTTATTTATTTATATATTTATTTATTTATATATTTATTTATTTACATCGCATCGCGCAATGCTCCCTCCAACATTTTTCCTTCCTCCATGCCGGGAATTTGACATTTATCCGCGTGTATAGCGGGGCAAGACATATTTCGCTACAGGCAACAACGAGATTGTTACGTAAAAGAATGAGCTGCAACACTTAAAGCCAACAATGAAATGTGACAACGTGGAATGAGAAGTGGCCTCGATTAAACATCGTATTTCCATGTCAGACACGGCTGATCGCCAAGAAGTCCTCGATCGAGAGAACGCGCATTCAAAAAAATTTGGCAGATCCCAAGTAGCATGGGAATCGATGTTATGCGAAGCATGCGGTTCAAGGTGGCTGGGTTGTAATTTTTTATTGAGCGAAATGTTACGAAATTACGTTAAAGATATATACAAATGTTGTACGCACAGACATATGTTGAACGGTCGTATATCTTTTAAATAACTAGTTGATTACAGTGTCGTAATGATGCCAACAGAAACATGGGTATTGCCAACAGCAGAAACGGTGAGCTGATCTGTATCACTTGTGCTTGCGAGGATGGTAGCCCTCCATAGTGCTTCGTGGACCAACTACAGTGGATGACGCTTAAGTACACAATTGACGTTAACCCGACATGACACCTGCCTCACAGGAGTACATATGTGATGTTTATAAGTATAGATAGCCAGCACTGCAACCACAACCGACGTTTCAGCAACATTACGCCTGCATAGGGTAGGGTCTTTTTCCAAAGCAGTTCCGAGACCTGGCGTGGCTCTGTGGTAGAATACTTGATTGCCACGCAGATTGCTGGGGTTCGATTCCTACTGAGACCCTGATATTTATTATTTGCGTTCGTCGCGGGACCGCTGCCGACGTCAGTTTTTCTTAATGCTCTCGCTTTAAATTACTAATGTCCCCTCCAAAGATCTTCGAGGGGTTCACGTCGAGTAAGTGTACAGACGCAGAGTGACCTGATATCAGAAATTTGTTGACTGTTTACAAGAAGGACCACATCAGAACCATTTACTCTAACGAGCCTTTATCCGTTTCTCTAGAAAATAAAAGGCAGAAAGCTTATTAGCGTTGAAAAAAACGGTATTCTCAAGATCCGCCTTGTGCTTTTGCATCTACTTGTTTCACAAAAAATATTTTTTTGATATGTAAACCTTCTTCAGATATTTCTAATAAACTGTGCTCCTTTATGCGAAACGTTTTTGTGTGTGTGTGTGTGTGCGAGAGTTCGTGTGCCTGTGTGTGTGTGTGTAAACCGCCTCAGGGTCACAGGACCAAGCAGAAGTATGCTGTCTCTTCATTGATATCCATGTATATTGTCACGTGGTGCTGACGTCGACGAAGGCAACAGTCAGCGGGTCAAAGAAGAAACTGTTTATTTGGCCGAACTTGTGGCCGTGAAACGTAAAGGCGGATTAGAGCAATACACAGGCACAGATAGCGGCGAACGGACCGTCGGCCGTCGATCAACTGAACTTCATTGGAGCGCGCCGGCTTTTATGCATCACGCGTCGAACATTCTAGCCTTATCACTGGTCATCGCGCACGCTCTGGAATAATCTCGAGTGGTCGCGTCTTGCGCGCAATCGTAACAAAACGATCTACAATAATCGCGAAGGTTGTAGAACAATAAGGCATGGTTTGAGTTGAGCTTTGCTGACGGTCTTTGTGGGCAAAAACCGAATACAACAAAAGTGAAAATAAGAATAGCGCGTGGCAATGCCCCCCCTCTGAAAAGGCATCGTCCCGATGCTTAAAACAGAACATGGGGGAAAATGCTTGCAACAATAAATCCCAACAATAAAGAAAGAAAGTACAATAATTAAGCAATAAGTGCAGTCCTCAGGTTTGCTAACGCGCGTAATACGGCTTGAGGCGCACGACATGGACGACTTCAGGTCGCGCACGGCGCCGTTGAGAGTTCGTTATGCCGTCCGGGACGACCTCGTAGTCCAGAGCACCGAGACGTCGAAGCACCTTGTAGTCCACGTCGGCGTATCGGCGTCCACACCCAAACGCGGTCGCCGGGCTGGTATTCCACGAAGCGTCGTCGAAGATTGTAACGGCGGCTGTCAGTCGTCTGCTGATTCTTGATCCGCAGGCGGGCGAGCTGTCGTGCTTCTTCGGCGCGCTGTAGGTAGGCGGTCACGTCGATGTTTTCTTCGTCCGTCACGTTTGGTAACATGGCGTCGAGTGTCGTTGCCGGGCTCCGTCCGTAGACCAACTTGTATGGCGTCATCTGCGTCGTTTCTTGCACGGCCGTGTTGTATGCGAAGGTCACGTACGGAAGGATGGCGTCCCACGTCTTGTGTTCGACGTCGACGTACATGGCCAGCATGTCGGCGATGGTCTTATTTAGACGCTCGGTCAGGCCGTTGGTCTGTGGGTGGTACGCGGTGGTCCGGCGGTGGCTTGCGTGGCTGTGTGCCAAGATCGCCTGCGTTAGGTCAGCCGTAAACGCCGTACCTCTGTCGGTGATGAGAACCTCTGGGGCGCCGTGTCGAAGGACGATGCTCTCAACGAAGAACTTGGCTACCTCGGCGGCACTGCCTTTGGGCAGGGCTTTTGTTTCGGCGTAGCGGGTGAGGTAGTCGGTGGCTACGACGATCCATTTACTTCCACAAGTCGACGTTGGGAACGGCCCCAGGAGGTCCATCCCGATCTGCTGGAACGATCGCCGAGGAGGCTCGATCGGCTGAAGGAAGCCTGCTGGTCTTGTTGGCGGTGTCTTCCGTCGCTGACAGTCTCTGCACGTCCTTACGTAGCGAGCGACGTCGGTGGCAAGGCGCGGCCAGTAGCACTTTTCCTGTACTCTGGCGAGCGTGCGGGAAAGTCCGAGGTGTCCAGCCGTCGGGTCGTCGTGTAGAGCCTGCAGGATTCCTGGTCGCAATGCTGAAGGCACGACGAGGAGGTAGTTTGCTCGAAGTGGCGAGAAATTCTTCTTTATGAGAACGCCGTTTCGCAAGAAAAACGACGCGAGTCCTCGCTTGAATGCCTTTGGAGCAATGGCGGTCTTGCCTTCGAGGTACTCCACAAGGACTCCGAGTTCCAGGTCGGCTCGCTGTCGTTCGGCGAAATCATCGGCACTTATGGTTCCCAAGAAGAAGTCATCCTCCTGGTGGTCCTGCGGCAGCGGGTCGACGGGGGCGCGAGATAAGCAGTCGTTGTCGGAGTGTTTTCGCCCAGACTGGTAAACGACGGTAATGTCGAATTCTTGAAGTCTAAGGCTCCACCGTGCGAGGCGACCAGAAGAGCCTTTCAAGTTAGCTAGCCAACACAAGGTGTGGTGGTCACTCACAACTTTGAAGGGCCTGCCTAAGAGGTAGGGGCGAAACTTTGACGTTGCCCAGATGATGGCAAGGCACTCCTTTTCTGTTGTGGAATAGTTGGCTTCTGCCTTGGATAGCGACCGGCTAGCATAACTGATAACCCTTTCCACGCCGGCAGTTCTCTGGACAAGAACGGCGCCGAGTCCTACGCTGCTTGCGTCGGTGTGGATTTCCGTGTCGGCGTGTTCGTCGAAATGCGCAAGTATTGGAGGCGTCTGCAGGCGTCGTTTCAATTCTTGGAATGCGTCAACTTGCGCCGCTCCCCACTTGAATTCCACGTCGTTTTTTGTGAGCTGAGTTAGTGGCTCGGCGATGCGCGAAAATTCCTTGACGAAGCGTCGATAATAGGCGCACAAGCCGAGAAATCGGCGTACGGCTTTCTTGTCGGTGGGCGGAGGGAAGGCAGCGATGGCAGCTGTTTTCCGTGGGTCGGGGCGAAATCCAGACTTGCTGATGACGTGACCCAAGAACAGAAGTTCCTCGTATGCGAAGCGGCACTTTTCTGGCTTCAGGGTGAGTCCGGAGGCCTTGATTGCTTCAAGTACAGCCTGAAGGCGCCGGAGATGTTCGTCGAAGTTTGATGAAAACACAACGACGTCGTCCAAGTACACAAGGCAGGTCTGCCACTTCAAGCCGGCCAGTACAGTGTCCATAACACGTTGGAACGTCGCAGGTGCCGAGCAAAGACCGAATGGCATGACCTTGAACTCGAAGAGGCAGTCTGGTGTGATAAAGGCAGTCTTCTCTCGGTCTCTCTCGTCGACCTCGATTCGCCAATAGCCGGTCTTGAGGTCCATCGACGAAAAGTATTGCGCGCTGTGGAGTCGATCCAGGGCGTCGTCTATACGTGGGAGAGGATACACGTCCTTCTTCGTGATCTTCTTCAGGTGGCGATAATCGACGCAGAAACGCAGGGTTCCGTCCTTCTTCACTAACACCACGGGTGACGGCCAAGGACTCTTGGAAGGCTGGATGATGTCGTCGCGTAGCATTTCGTCGACTTGTTGCTTTGCGGCCTCGCGTTCTCGCGTTGAAACTCGGTACGGGCTCTGGCGGAGTGGTCTCGCATTTTCCTCTGCTATGATGCGGTGTTTCGCGATTGGGGTCTGTCGAATTCTTGACGACGACGAGAAGCAGTCCTTGAATTGCAAGAGCAGACTTTTGAGCTGGTCTTGCTTGTGCTTCGGGAGGCTGGGGTTGGCGTTGAAATCTGTGTGGGGACTCCGATTCGTCGAAGCAGGTTCGGTAGCATCGGATAGGACGAAAGCATTGCTGGTGTCCACGAACTTATCGATGTAGGCGACCGTCGTACCAATGTTAAGGTGCCTATATTCGTGGCTGAAGTTTGTCAGCAGTACCTTTGCTTTGCCATCACGAAACTCGGCGATGCCTCTTGCGACGCAAATCTGGCGGTTCAGGAGCAGGTGCTGATCACCCTCGATGACGCCTTCGAAGTCTGCGGGTGTTTCGGTGCTGACGGAAATGATGACGCTGGAGAATGGCGGAACGGGGACCTGCTCTTCTATCAGATTTAAAGCATGGGTCGCTGGCGTCCTGTGGGGCGGCAGTGCGTTTTCTGAGGTGAGGGTTATTGATTCAGACCTCAGGTCGATCACGGCGCCATGCTGACTTAGGAAGTCCATCCCAAGTATCACATCCCTGGAGCACTGTTGCAGGATTACAAAGCTCGCAGGGTAAGTCCGATTATTGACAGTGACTCTTGCTGTACAGACTCCGATTGGCGTTATCAGGTGACCTCCAGCTGTCCGGATTTGGGGTCCACTCCAAGCGGTCTTTACTTTCTTCAGCTTGGCGGCGAATGGCCCACTGACGACGGAATAGTCGGCACCAGTGTCGACGAGAGCGGTAACGTTATGACCGTCGATGAGAACGTCGAGGTCGCTAGTCCGTCGCCTTGCGTTGCGGTTAGCTCGCGGCGTCGGATCACGGCTGCGTCGATTTGTTGCGCTGCTTCCATCATCATGTTGCGTCGTCAGGTCTAGCTCGGTCCGCGAGGTTTCTTCGGCAGGGCTCTGTCTGCTTCGCGTCGTGTTCAGCAGGTTTCGTCGCGTCGTCGTCGTCGGCGTCGGCGGAGGATCTTCGGTAGTTCGACGTACAGCAACCGCACCTCCATCGGTTGCTGCCCTTAGTTTTCCGGGTAAGGGCTCGGAAATCGGCCCCGAGCCGGACTGGTGTACTGCCTGCGATGAGTTGAGGTGTAGGGGCCTGGCGACGGCGAACGGGAAGGTCGTCGGGGTGTCCATTGCGCTCCTGTGAGGTAGTCGGCGATGTCACGTGGTCGTTCGCCGGGCTGCGGACGTGGCGCGTTTACGGCGAAACCACGCAGTCCCATCTCCCGGTACTGGCAGCGGCTGTACGTGTGCCCGGCTTCACCGCAGTGGTAGCATAGCGGGCAGTGGTCAGGGGCGCGCCAAATGTCGGTCTTCCTCTGAGGGTAGCGCTGGCTGGCAGGTGGGCGGTATGGCGCCGGTGGTGGTGGGGGCGGTGTCTGGCGGCGGTACTGCGGCGGCGCGGTGTCTTGACGTGGGCGTGGAGCGGGAGCGTAGCGTCGGGCTGCAGCAGCGTAGCTCATGGCTTGCGGCTGAGGCTGTTGCGGTTCAGGGGCACCCAACGACTGCTGGATTTCCTCTCGAACAATATCTGTGATCGAGGAAACTTGCGGCTGGGATGACGGGAACATGCGGCGAAGCTCCTCGCGCACTACGGCCCTTATGGTCTCGCGCAGGTCGTCTGAGCAGAGGGATTGAATGTCGGCGTAGCCTGGCGTCGAGCGGCGATTGAATTGCCGGGTGCGCATCTCCAGTGTCTGCTCGATTGTGGTTGCCTCTGTCGGGAATTCATGGACGGTCTTGGGTGGGTTCCTCATCAGTCCCGCGAAGAGCTCCTGCTTGACCCCTCGCATGAGGAAACGGACCTTCTTATCCTCGGTCATGTCAGGGTTGGTGTGTCGGAAAAGTCGGGTCATCTCCTCGGTGAAGATTGTCACGTTTTCGTTCGGGAGCTCGACCCGTGTTTCTAGTAAGGCGGCGGCCCGTTCTTTGCGTACGACGCTTGCGAACGCTGCCAGGAAGCTGGTCTGGAAGACGTCCCAGGTTGTCAGGTTAGACTCCCTGTTCTCATACCAGGTCCTGGCGCTGTCTTCCAACGCGAAGTACACAAAGCGCAACTTGTCGTTGACGTCCCAGTTGTTGACGGCCGCAGTTCTCTCGTACGACTCGAGCCACGTTTCTGGGTCTTCACATGATGATCCCCGAAAGATTGGCGGCTCCATTGGCGGCTGCATCACGATCGCGGAAGGTTGCGCAGGGGCTCTCATCGTTGCCGCAGTCGTGGTCATGGTCGTGGTCTTGCGAGTCTTGATGGGTAGAGGGCCGTACTCCGGTTGTAGACCTTGCTGCCTACGGCTAACTCGCTGGTCGTGGTTGGTGTCGGCGTCTCCTTCACGACTGGGGCTGGGTTCATGGCTTGACGGGGGCGTCCGGTACATGAACGAAGCAGCACCTCCACCAGATGTCACGTGGTCCTGACGTCGACGAAGGCAACAGTCAGCGGGTCAAAGAAGAAACTGTTTATTTGGCCGAACTTGTGGCCGTGAAACGTAAAGGCAGATTAGAGCAATACACAGGCACAGATAGCGGCGAACGGAGCGTCGGCCGTCGATCAACTGAACTTCGTTGGAGCGCGCCGGCTTTTATGCATCACGCGTCGAACATTCTAGCCTTATCACTGGTCATTGCGCACGCTCTGGAATAATCTCGAGTGGTCGCGTCTTGCGCGCAATCGTAACAAAACGATCTACAATAATCGCGAAGGTTGCAGAACAATAAGGCACGGTTTGAGTTGAGCTTTGCTGACGGTCTTTGTGGGCAAAAACCGAATACATCAAAAGTGAAAATAAGAATAGCGCGTGGCAATATAAATAGGTAAAGAAGACGTCCAAAGGAAATCGGACCGCCTTTTCTTTCGTTAGCATTTGGAATATAAGGCTGAAGTACCCGTGATAATAAATTCCATTGGGCTAAGTTTACGAGTTTCTCGAGATTGGGGATTCAGAAAAGTTGCAACATACCTGTGCTGGCACCTCTGATATTCACATGGCGGTTTTGGGACGTTAAACCCTAACAATTACACTATACCTGTGTCATTGCATAAAATATTTCTTTGGAGAAACAAATACTCACAAATTTGTTTCCTATACTCAAATAATCTGTAGGGATATATCAAAACTACGTACTACATATACATCATTATAAGTACTATTTCAATGTTTTCGTAGGCAGGAAGAAATTCAGGGGGAAATGGAAGCATGAAGAGATGAAAAATTCTTGAACATGAGATGTTGCTTGGGGCAACACTTCGCAAAGCTGTCTTTTCTTCTTCAAGGCAGCAAGCTGAAGTTGCTCCCTTAAAGAAGACCACTTGTCGCAACACTGGCTCTAGCGGCACCTATGATCAAGAATTCTTCACTTATATAACAGCGAGACACTTGAGCCTCTGATTCAGTGAATGTCAGTGCGCTATGGTCAAGCACAGTCTTTAGGAATGTTACGTACCGCTGTGGACAGAAGAATAGTATTAGACTGTTATAGAGCTTGCAAGTATTTCACTCTTCCTATTAAAAGAATGTAATGCGATATTCAGACTTTATGTGGTTTTCTCCACAATGCGGATCAATATTTGCTGTCACTTCGACGATTTCATTTGCGCGTTTAGCTCCGGATGCACTAAATGGGCGGAAACGCAAAGATGCATAATAAAGGGCGTATGAAATCAAGCGGTTTCCTTTGCTGTAATGCCCTTATTTTGAAAAGGAATATCTTGCGTCACGCGGCCATATGTAGAATAAATAGGTGTGATAAATACTGACAGTGTCCAACAGTGTTCAATACATTGTAATATGCTAACAGCGTCCAATAAGTTGGAAGATGAAGATTAAGTAGTACCCTGACAAAGAGAAGAGGCAGCAAACAGAAGCGTAAAGGCTAGAATTGAGAAAACTATTGCCTGAGACAAACAAGGAACTGGGAAAAAGTCGTCAGCGAACAACTTCAGCTGAAAAGTTCGGTCGGATTCTACGTTGTTGGAGATTTAGAGCAGCGAAGAAAAGAAACAATTTTCGGGCTCCTGGTCTCTTCCTACGCAGCGGCGCTAGCAGCATTCCCGTTGCGCTGGTGCCCTTGGGTAATGGATCAATCCGATTGAACAATCCTAAGGCGATTCAGGAGCAACTTCGTACGGTAACTTCTCAGTATCGGAGCATCACCGATGTGTGACAGTTCGGCCCCGGAGGTATCGTGTGTAGCGGACCAACTGAAATGCCCATCATTTCCTCTATACCGGTGAGTGCATATATTCCACCTCATCTCACATGCACCAAAGGTGTTGTACGAGGAGTTGACTCAGAACTAAGCCCGCCTGAGACACTCGAGAAACTCTCTATGGCCGGAGTAATAGTTACCTACCGGTGCAATTGCGTTGTAGACAACGTGAGGGTAGCCACAGAGTCAGTAATTGCAACGTTCGCCGAAACATCGTGACCATCTGAAATAAAAGCTTGGCCACTAATCTTCAGGGTTGAGGCCGTTAGCATCACGTTCTCTGCAATGTAGAAATTGTTGGCGTTTTGTCCATAGCGCTGGTGGGTGTAAATCTGTAATACGGTGTTGTATATGTGGTGAGGGTCACACATACTCTGACTGTACTGTCCAAGGTCAGAAGTGTTGCCTCTGTGAGGGCGCTCATAGAGCGGACTATTCTAGTTGTCCAGTTCACTTTCAAGAGAAGCAACTGCTGAAAGTAATGGACAGGAGACGATGTTCTAGGAGAGAAGCAATGGCAGTTATCAAAGAAAGGACACAAGGTTATCCTGGTATTACCGCTCGGCAGAATGGAATAGCACATGCTAGCATCACACAAACAATTGAGGCCGCAGTGGAAAAGCCAATGTCAAAAGCAGTAGTCAGGTTATTTACCAGCCTCTCGGAATGCTTGTACCAAATAATGAACCCTCAGCTAAGTCAGCTGATAAATAACTCAACAGCTCCTCCCCAGAAAAGTTCTATGCTGCCAACTCAGCAGGAAGCCATATGTAGTAGGAATGAAGATAGGCCGCCCCGACATGACGGGAGGTTATTAAGTCTACAGGGAGCCACGGTCGCCTCCACACCCTAGACCCTAGATCTGAGTGTCAATACTGACGTTGAAATAGATTCGCGTGGCCAGAAACATAGCCGATCCCATCTAAACCAATCGTCTTCCTTGTCGCCTGAGATTCAAACGAAAAAACCTCCGCCTAGCAAGGTCATAAAGGAAAGCATCCTTGAGAAGATTGTCTCTACGGTTAGAATACCCAATCATTGAGCCTTTGAAAGTGAAAGTTTTGCAGTGGAATTGTCGTTAAATTCTTTCAGCTTCCACAGATGTTTGTGTGTCATTGTTGAAAAAATCCTGATATTATTACAAAAAAGCTGGTTCCGGATCAGTATTGTAATTTAAAAAGTTATGGATCATTTTGTCTACACCGAACATCAAGAGGGGGTCGGTTGCTTACATTCATTTCAACCAAAGGCAAAAATAGCGCTTCAGTTCTGTCGTCGGAGCACGAAATTCTAGTCATTGCATTGAGCCTTCCTTCATGTAGAACATTTTACATACCTAATGTATATTATTCGTCAGGGGTTTACAACACAAACCCTTTCGATAGTGTAATCTCTATTAGCGGTACTAATGTCCTATTGGGGGGGTGACTTCCCATCACATAACATGGGCTTTACGAACAGAGTCGTGCGGAACACGGTTATGGTTTGGGTCTCAGGGTAATAGTTTCACTTATCACAAGTCAGGCGTCACTACTTTTATCAGAGGGATGGCTACTTCTTCTCTAGATTTGACTTTTTCGAGATCAGGCCTTTGTATCGCATCTTGGTGGACCATTGATTATGCTACTAATAGTGGTCACATTCCAGTGATATTTGAGATTATATGCCCAGTGATGTCTGTAATTTCAAGAGGACTCACGTGCATAAATTACAGTACGTTTAAAAACAGCTTGCGATGCTCCATGGTATCTCTGTCAGAAGCAACGCCAAAACAAAAAAAATTCCCCATCTCCCGCTAAAGAGAACCATGTGTGGATGCGAAGCATCGGGGAGATAATTAGCTTGTGCGGCAGGAACGCCGCCGCTCTGATTTCACGGCAGCGGTCCGGGTGCTCATCGCGGCGCTCCACAGGAGAGAGAATAGGGCGCGCGCGCTCCGTCATTTTCATACTGCGGAACTACCGTGGTGCCCCCAGCGGAGTATGCAGCTGTCACACCACCTCCCGTGCGCGCCGCTCAGTAGAGGATTCCTAGAGGACAGGACGGGGGGACCGTACGAGAGGAGCAGGTGACGTGCATGCGCTGTGGGACGTGGGAGCCACTCCGTAGAGTAGAGGATTCCTAGAGGAGAGAGGGGGGAAAAGACGCGCATGCGCTGTGGGTGTGTGGGACGCCGGAGCCGCTCCGTAGAGTAGAGGATTCCTAGAGGAGAGAGGGGGAGGGGACGCGCATGCGCTGTGGGGGGACGCCGGAGCCGCTCCGTAGAGTAGATGATTCCTAGAGTAGAGAATGGGGGGTGAGCGTAGGAGAGGATAGGGGAGGGGACGTGCATGTGCTGTAGGGGGTGTGGGACGCGGGGGCCGCTCCGTAGAGTAGAGGGTTCCTAGAGGAGAGAAAGGGGGTGAGCGCAGGAGAGAGAGGGGGGAGGGGACGCGCATGCGCTGTGGTGGTGTGGAACGCGGGAAGGAGGGATGGACTAAGCCCCCTCCAAACACATGCAAGCAAGATCAAGGAATGGGGTCAACCTGGACGACAGACACCACCTGCCTAGCCATTGCTAAGCAGCCTCTCTGTGCTCTCGGCCATGACTCTGATGACTTTGATAGTGGTTGACGGCCTTCATATTACTACAGTGTTCTGGTTCGCATAATGGGTGCTTCCCTACTTCATGAAAGTGGCAGGACGCGGGACACGGGACGCGGCAGGGACGGACAGAGCCCCGAGCATAAGATGCTTCGCATCTAAAAATTCCCCCATCTCCCGCTAAAGGGAACCATGTGTGGATGCGAAGCAGCGAGGAGATAATTAGCTTGAGCGGGAGGAACATCGCCGCTCTCATTTCACAGCAGCGGTCCAGGCGCTCATCGCGGCGCTGCACAGGAGAGAGAATGAGGCGCGCGCGCGCTCCGTCATTTTTATACCGCGGAACTACCGTGGCGCCCCCAGCGGAGTATGCAGCTGTCACACCACCTGTCGTGCGCGCCGCTCCGTGGAGGATTCCTAGGAGAAAGGAAGGGGGGGCGTAGGAGAGGAGAGAGGGGGAGGGGACGTGCACGCGCTGTGGGGGGTGTGGGACGCGGGAGCCGCTCCGTAGAGTAGAGGATTCCTAGAGGAGAGAAGGGGGAGAGGACGCGCATGCGCTGTGGGGATGTGGGACGCCGGAGCCGCTCCGCAGAGTAGAGGATTCCTAGAGGAGGAGGGGGGAGAGGACGCGCATGCGCTGTGGGGATGTGGGACGCGCTCCATAGAGTGGATGATTCCTAGAGTACAGAAAGGGGGTGAGCGTAGGAGAGGAGAGAGAGACGGGGGAGGGGACGCGAATGTGCTGTGGTAGTGTAGGACGCGGGACGCGGGAAGGAGGGACGGACTAAGCCCCCTCCAAACACATGCAAGCAAGATCAAGGAATGGGGTCTACCTGGGCGACAAACACCACCTGCCTAGCTAGTGCTAAGCAGCCTCTCTGAGCTCTCGGCCATGACTCTGATGACTGTGGTAGTGGTTGACGGCCTTCATATTACTACAGTGTTCTGGGTCGCATAATGGGTGCTTCCCTACTTCATGAAAGTGGCCGGACGCGGGACGCGGGACGGGGGGACGGACATAGCCCCGAGCATAAGATGCTTCGCATCTAAAAGCATTGAGCATTTGTTCAGTTTTCCAGGAGTAGCGTAGGAAAGCGGAATTTGAGGTTCACTCAGTTGAACAAAAGTCGGTGCCGCGATGGTGGAATGATGACTGCAGTTCGGAATACAGGCGTAGAAATGCCGCCTGGAAGATGTTATTGCACAATCAATGTCATAAAGACAGGTCAGATTATAAATTCCTTGCAGGTACCTTTAAATGTATTGTGGCGAAAGCGAAAGAGGAGCATGATGAAAATCATTTTGAATTTCTTTCGAAATCAAATAACGAAAGAGCACTGTTTGACTTTCTCACTCATAAGAAACTAATTCCTCAATCAGTAAATATTGAGTCCATATATCGCCACAGGAATCGACGCAGTCATTGGAGAGCATAGCGCAATGCTTGGAAAAGTATTCTTCGTCTGAGGTTCATCCCCCTTCATTATTTCCGAGTTCAGGTGATAATTTTACTGAAATATCGATGGAGGAATTATAAGAGGTTATAAGGAAACTTCCCCCGGCTGTTCCAGGCCCCGATGTAGTCACTTAGGAAATGTTGAAAATTTTATTCAGAATAAGGGGAGAATGTCCATAATATAATAAATTGTTCCATAAAAGAGCTTGCATTGCAACTGAATGAAAAATCGCCAAAATTATACCTGTTTTTAAAACAACCAGGAGAAGGCTATGTTTTAGACAATAACGGGCCTGTTGCATTAACGTCAATTTTTTTTCATTTTAAGGTAAGGCGGGGCAAAATGAGACACGGGGCAGAACGCGACATTTTGGCTTTGCCGACCTCTATAGCTAATACAGAAAGTACTTTTCTTTGTTTCTATATTTCATCGAGAGGTGCTGGTAGTTGTCCACCTTTTTATGTGTAAAAGTTGGTGAGTGCTCACAGCGTTCGCGTGGGAAAATTACGCGGCTGGTGTCAGTGTGTTCGTGACCCGTCAAAAAGGGGCGAAATTCTTCTCGGGCAAATTTTCGGATCCGTGCATGAAGCTACTCTGGCGTCAATACAACAACGTACGTATTTATATTGTTACTTTATACTACTAGCTACATACCACCAAAATTTTAGTTCATTTGGTGCGCGGGGCCAAAGAAGAAATTTTTTTTGAATTTGGGCACTTCAGGGGGGTCAAAACGCGACAAAAAGGCATTGAATTGCCTTAGAGATTGTCTTATTAAGTGAACCATTTACTTACACTCATTATATATTATATTTTATTGTTTAGAAGGGTTCGGACGCACAAGAGAATTTCATATCGAGCTTCCTGGGAGGAAAACGACGTGAAAAAGCACTTATTGTTGTTCAGGACACTCACTCCATTCCCGCTGCATCGAGGTTTTTCCGCGTTCCCAAGGATGCTCTCAAGAGACGAACGCAAAATTGGAAGAATCTCCAAGTCAATCCATTCACAAACACGTCTCGGCATCGAGTTTTCCTCCAATGCCAAATTAAAAAAAGAAGCGCTAGAAAATTCGAATCTAGCAGTTTTAAATTCATCGCCTCACGAAGCCTGGCTGACGAAGCTGAAAGCCACGAAACGCACGTGCAGTTCTGCACCAAAACGGCAAAAGGAGGCTAAGAAGATGCGTCAGAACATATCTAGCGTTCAATCGTTGAATAATCCAATGAAGTGCAAGCTTTCCACAAAATACAATAGCACAAAGAAATACTGGTGTAGTTAGATCTGCAAGGAGTTTTGGAGCAAAACAGCACCGGATTTTGTCTGGATTCAATGCGTGGAGTGCAAGGAGTGGGGTCATAAAGGCTGCGTGAGGGCCCACGGAGTTTAAATTCAAGTGCTTCTACTGTAAAAACTGAAGGTTTAAATTTTTTTCCACACTGTCTGGTTTTGCCCCGCAGGTTGGGGCAAAATGAGACATCTGGTGCATTTTTTTATTTCTTTTTAAAATAATCTTTCTGACAGTGGCAAAATGGTCATATTTGTGTAGCACATACCTTGTACCCAAAGAAAAGTTTCTGCATTGACGTTTAAGGGTAAAGAGTGAAATAAAAATAAATATTCACTATTTTGAAATTTTTGTCTCATTTTGCCCCACCTTACCCTAATAGAAAGAGCATCGCTCATTCGGATAATGAAGTTTGTAGACGGAGAAGTGATCCTTCGACCATGTCAAATTCGATTCAGGCAGGGTTGTTCCATTTGGCAAGTGCATATTGACCTCGAGAGTCCCATACATTTGGCGCAGCGCCAAGGACAGTATGCAACTTTACTTACACTGGACATCACAAAAGCATACGATTGTGTCGAGCATAGTGTACTAGTCAGTCTTCTGAGAGAAATCAACGGCTCCAACTGTTTACCAGCGTGGATTTCGCAATTTTGAGGTAATAGGGAAAATTATTGTTCTCAGAACGTAGTTTCATCAATTTCTTTTAAACGGGAAAAAGGAGTACCTCAAGGGGCTGTTCTGTCGCCGGTATTATTCAATATTTTATTAAGCTGCATTCCACGTAATGAGAATATACACGCGTAGGTGTATGCGGATGACATAGCGTTCTTTTCATTAGCTAATGACATGCACGCTCTCTATCAAAAGCGGCAAATGTACTTATCAGAAATAGAACATTGGCTTGATGTTATTAATCTCTTTATAAATGTGAACAAGTGTGCATCGTCAGTATTCCCTCTAATAGACCCAGTACATATATCTCTTTCATACAAACTTGACATCATCCCACAAGTTCAATATATCAAATATTTGGGAGTGATATATGACAGCTCTCTTATAGCGAAACCACATTGAATATATTGCTGTAATGGGTGTTCGGCCAGTTGGTATATTACGAAGAATAAGCAACAGGAGATCAGGAATGCGTAGAGCCACGTTATTATCAATATACGACATGTATGTAGACCGGTTCCAGAATTTCGGTGTCTTTTATACTCCGGGTCACTTGCCTATAGGCTTCGGCCTCTTGTTCTTCTGGAGAAGCAGGCACTGCGCATGTCCTCAGGGCTACCTAAATTTGTAGCGAATAATGTTTTCTATACGGAAGCTAGAATTCCTTCACTCGTCACCAGATTCAGAATATTGGCTGTACAAACATATTTAAGGGTGTTTGAATTCCCTTTAACGCGTAACCAAATAGTTTTCATTGCGCAACCTGGTTTATTTTTTTAATGTCGTTAGTCTAGATTTCACACGCCTCAAGTAAAGTTTGTGCAATCTCTTCTCAATCCACTGTCCGTCCAAATAAGGAAGGTTAATCCGGTTTTTAATGCGACAAATTTTCATCAAATTTACTTTGATGACATTTTTCCCTACTACTGCAAAAGTGGTACCGAGTAATATGTTAAGAGCTACTCTACAGGACTACCTGCTAAGAATGGAAGCAAATGTCTTCATTGCGACGGACGCATCGCAGAGAGAAGAAAAGAGTGGCATCGGTATATATTGCCCTGTGCTCGAGAGGTTCTTTTGCCTCCGAATTCCATATTTCACACCCATCTTGATTGCAGAATTTTTAGCGGTAGCACTGGCCCTTCGTAAACTGTCCACATCAATAAGTTCCGCCGTAATAATAACGGAGTCTTTATCAGAGTGCAGCGCGCTCACGGCATCCGGTAATTCGAAAATATTGAAAGAGTTCCATTCCTTAGTACCTCATCACTTATGTTCGTTTAGTACGGGTACCTGGGCATATAGGTCTATATCTAAATAAAACAGCTGATGCACTAGTGAAAGCGGCGTTAGATGGACCAGCTATTAATATTACCCTTACAGCAGCTTTTAGCAGCGGCCAGATTTCGGAGCCAAATGATGATACGAGAATTCGGTATACCATCTCTAAGAAATTCGCCGGATTTTAATCATCTATTGACACCCTGGAAAAGTTCCTCATGTCATAACAGATGTCTTGAAGATATAATTGCTAGGTTGCGCTGTCGTATTCCATAGTTAAATTTTTATTTACATACAGCCGGCTTGGCACCATCCCCGCTTTGTTATTATTGCAGGGAAGAGGAAACAATAGAACATTTTCTGATCTCTTGTCAAAAGTTTTCTGCATTAACAAAGATATCTCTACAAATGTCGTTACGCATCATTGGGTTAGATTTAAATACTTGAAATTTACTATCTCCAGGTGCACTTACCCTTGGGCACAGCAATGGGAAAGTATTCGAGGCCATGCAAGATTTCATAGAACAGTCAAAGAAATTTACACAATAACCACAGTTCAAAAGTTGCATAGTTAACCAAAGTAGGGTGCAGCAAAATTTTCTCTTGTACTAATAATTTATTTCTTATTCGATAAGTATTAATTCCACCCACATTTTTTCTTTTTTATTACTATTATTTTAGCAAGTATATCTTTACAAAAATCTTTTTGTTGTACAAAACGAGAAATTATTCTCTTTTCTAGTATTTAAATATTTTTAAGCTACCGAATTTTTTGGCCAATCTCCCAATGTGGGTGTCAGCCAGAAGTTTAGGATCAACATCTAGATCTACATGCCTCCTCTTCTTCTTTACAGGTTTTTTCTGCTGCTCTAATAAATACCGTCATGGTATAGACGAGTCTCCGACTACAGTAACTTAGAAAAATATGGTGCTGAAGACCTGTCTTTCAACGAAGACCTGACCACAGGGGACCGTCGAAGAAGCGGTAATCGCGAAGATTGGCACAGCTACGTTCTTTGCCGTGGAGATCCCACGTTTACCACGACTGACAGGCCTCGGAGAGGCAGTTAGTCCTACGCTCGAGCTTCTTCAGGATGGTATCGCCAAAAGAAGAAGCAGAGCGCTCTGCGGGCTGGCGTCACGAAACTCCTCCAAGACCTCACCTTGCTGATGGCATCTACAACAAAGACTATCCCTGAGCTGCGAGACAACTTCAATGTTTTCACAACGAAAGAGGCAGCGTTGCTAAAACTAGACGCGCCATCGAACATTTGGTAGAGAGCGATCAATTTGAATCGGAGCTCGAAAGGTTTGAGAGTTGCCAAACATCTATATGTTTGGCGAAATGTAAGTTTAATAGACGCGTAGAAGAAATGCAAATATCTCTTAGTGTCATTCAAGCGCCTGCGCCAAGCACTGAACACGTCAGTGGTGGCCAGAACAGCGAATATCGAGTTAACGTCAAGCTTCCAAAGCTGGAGATCAGCAAATTTGATGGAAGAGTTTAGAACTGGTGCTCTTTTTTGGGATCAGTACGAGTGTTCTATACACCCAAATGAGCACCTGTCCAAAGTTGACAAGTTTAGATACCTTGTTGGAAAGGCGGGTTAAGGCAGCACACAGCATAGCTGGTTTATCAATGGCGGATAGCAACTGTGAAATTGCTGTAGACTTGCTGAAAAACATTTTGGACGCAAGGAAGTTGCCGTGAACGATCATATGAGTTGACTGATTCAGTTGATTACACACTAATTCAGCCTGTAGCTTCAGCGGATGATGTGATTTCTTTGCGACTTCTTTATGATGAAATATTCCAGAATGTCTTTGGTCTCGAGACCCTTGGTGTAAAACAAGAAGCGCACAGGACGCTCGAAAAGGACGCGCAGGTATACACAGGAGAAGCGTGAACAACTATCACAGTTGTTACGCCTTCGTGTTTGACCAACGCGCTGCAAGTGGCGGCAACGGGGAACCCGACGCTCTTAGATATTTCTTCTTCTTTTAAAGTGCGGGGCGTGAAGTGATCCCTCAGCGTCTCCTGCCACACCGTGGCGTCTGACGCAAGGTGTGGGCGTTCTTTTTCTTTTCTTCGTAACAGAACAGGAGTGGGTGCAGAAAGGGGCCCCTTTTTCGTGCGCCTCTCAAGGGCAGTTTTGAAATTGAAAAAAACATATAGGATGGTTGCGTGATGGAAAACACGCTGAACCTCCTCCGATGTTGTCATAAAATGGTGTCAATAAAATGGCTGCAGATCCACGAAGTGAATTCTGATGATGGGGTGAAGCAGTGTGCATCGGATCATGAATCGTGGCCTTCAATTTTGTTCTCGATAGCAATCTTTTGTTTTGTTCTTGTTAACCTTTTGTACTGCCATATACTTTGATTGATGGGTGGTGAAATGTCGGTGTTTGTACGGTGTTGTGGCCTTTTATTTTGTTTGTTTTTTAAAACCATATGCGCGCTACGTACGCTCTATAGACGGTGTTGCGCACAGATGCTTCGCACCTGCGCTTCGCCTTGGGAACCGGGCGAGCCTCGACGACAAACGCCGGACATCGTGAGCGCCTAAGGAGCTTCGCCCCTAATAGCTTGCCGTTATTATACCAGCGCATGCATTATGCGTTGATGAGTGGTCTAACGCAGCGCGCTGCGGACCGGGGGGTCGGTGGTTCGAATCCCTGCTCGGGTGCCATGGAATTTTTTTCTTCTGATTTATTTTTCTTTGTGCCTTTTTTATATATATACACACGCATACACATCCTTGGCATGAAGGCGACGGCAGAAGTCAGCCGAGAGTGTCGATATAACTGCAATCACAATGAAAAAATTCCCCCATCTCCCGCTAAAGGGAACCATGTGTCGAAGCAAAGCAGCGGGGAAATAATTAGCTTGAGCGGGAGGAACGTCGCCGCTCTCATTTCACGGCAGTGGTCCGGGCGCTCATCGCGGCGCTGCACAGGAGAGAGAATGAGGCGCGCGCGCTCCGTCATTTTCATACCGCGGAACTACCGTGGCGCCCCCCAGCGGAGTATGCAGCTGTCACACCACCTGTTGTGCGCGCCGCTCCGTAGAGGAGAGAGAGGGGCAGGGGATGTACATGCGCTGTGGGGGGTGTGGGACGCGGGAGCCGCTCCGTAGAGTAGAGGATTCCTAGAGGAGAGAGGGGGGAGAGGACGTGCATGCGCTTTGGGCATGTCGGACGCCGGAGCCGCTCCGTAGAGTAGAGAATTCCTAGAGGAGAGAGGACGCGCATGTGCTGTGGGGATGCGGGCACCGCTCCGTAGAGTAGATGATTCCTAGAGTAGAGGAAGGGGGTGAGCGTACGATAGCATAGGGGAGGGGACGCGAATGCGCTGTGGGGGGGTGTGGGACGCGGGCGCCGCTCCGTAGAGTAGAGGATTCCTAGAGGAGAGAAAGGGGGGTGAGCGTAGGAGAGGGAGGGGACACGCATGCGCTGTGGTGGTGTGGGACGCGGGAAGCAGAGACGGACTAAGCCCCCCTCCAAACACATGCAAGCAATATTAAGGAATGGGGTCAACCTGGGCGACAGACACCACCTGCCTAGCCATTGCTAAGCAGCCTCTCTGTGCTCTCGGCCATGACTCTGATGACTGGGATAGGGTTGACGGCCTTCATATTACTACAGTGTTCTGGTTCGCATTATGGGTGCTTCCCTACTTCATGAAAGTGGCCGGACGCGGGACGCGGCACGGACATAGCCCCGAGCATATGATGCTTCGCATCTAACAAATATCTAGGAGCGTCCGGTTCTGCGTTGTCAACCCTTGCAGCACGTTGCTCAAACACAAAGGCGTAACAACTATGATAGGTATTAGTTCATGCTTGTCCTGTGTACACCGGCGCGTTCTTTTCTAGCGTCCTTCTTTGTGCTTCCGCGGCAAGCTTTAAGTATCAAGCTGCTTGTCGTTCTTCGCGTGACGTTCGAATTTCTCGCTACCGCATTCATTGCTTCACTCTTGCGGCGAAACAGTGACTTTTTTTATTGCGATAGCAATTACATGGACACTGTCGGCTGCTTTTTGCCGTGGACGTCGCCGTCATGCCACGTTTATATATATATATATATATATATATATATATATATATATATATATATATATATATAAAAGTCACGAAGAAAAATATTTTCCGACTCGTGTAATCGAACCGGCTACCTCTCGCTCCGCAGCGCGCGGCGCTGACCGCTAGGCCACAGAAGCGCACGTACTTCAGCATACTAACGGGGAGCTATTTCTATGCACCATTCACCGTTGGTGGTACGCCGATCTCGGGGGGAATATCAGCGTGTTCTCTGCCTTACCAGCAAACCAGCGATATTTCGCAAAGTACGCGCTCGGCACCACACTCGTTGCGATGCGCTCGCTCCTCCACTTGCAGTTTGGCCTGCAGAGCGTAGTCGCCTTTGCCCGGGCGCGCGCGGTCCGCTTATTAAGGCGAAAGCCTTTAATGTCTCATGCTCACGTCCGTCCGGTGTCCATCCGGCGTCCGGTGTCCGTCCGTCCGTCCGTCCGGTGCCCGTCCGTCCGTCCGTCCGTCTGCCCGTTCGTCCGTCCGGTGTCCGTCCGTCCGTCCGGTGTCCGTCCGTCCGTTTAGTGTGCGTCCGTCCGTCCGTCTGTCGGTCAGGTGTCCGTCCGTCCGTCCATCCGTCCGTCTGTCCGTCCGTCCGTCTGTCTGTCTGTCTGTCTGTCTGTCTGTCTGTCTGTCTGTCTGTCTGTCTGTCTGTCTGTCTGTCTGTCCGTCCGTCCGTCCGTCCGTCCCGTCCATCCGAGCTCTGGCACGGAGCCAGGTGGCCGCCCGGATGCGCAAACGGACGCCGGTCGCGTCGGACTCTACAGCGCTCGCTCTTTGCTTTCGTAGCTTCGCTGTGCCCAGCGTTTGCAATCATTCTGACCGACGCCGTCTCAATGGACACAGGCGTTCACGGAATACACCTTCGAATTTACAAAGGGCCCGTCAATTTAAGCGCTGGAACGCTATGGCGTTTGCGCGATGCACAAAGCGCGAGAAAATACTAACGCATGCGAACGGAGAAAGATAAGTCTCGCGTCTCGCTGCGACTTACGTAAAAAAATTAAAAAAAGAAAACACGCTCACATTCGCTTTGTGTCTTATCCCACTGAGAGTGTAAAAAAAAAAGACATGGCATAGTCAGTGGAACGGCCACACGCTTTCGCCGAACACGCTTTAGAATGTACAAAGTGTCCTTCAATTTTTTTTTTTTGGGGGGGGCATTTTTTACGTCCAGTGCTTTCTCCGGAAAGATTTCGTTTAGGTTACAGAGCGCACAAAGATCACTTCGCTCGCTGCAGAGACATCGTTTCTGAAAGAAGCGCGCCGTTCAAACACAGTGAAATAACAACTGTGACACTTGTTAGTTCGTGCTCGTCCAGTGTATACGTGTGCGTATGTTTCGTGCGTCCTTTGTGTTTGAGCAGTGCGTTAAGTGTTGTGGGGATTGAGGCTAGCCCGTCGCCATTGCGCGGGGTTTTCCGCCCATTTCTGCCGTCACCATGTCCTCGCATGACTCTCCCCTCCTCCGTGGTCCGTCGGTTCTGGGAGAGCGGGAGTAACGCTAACCTCGCACCCGGCGCCGACTCTCGACTGTGGCGCCGCGCTCGAGTCTCGCGTCTCGCGAGACGTTTCGCGCGCGCGGCGGGAGTCAGAATCTCTCTGGACAGCGTGGGGTAAGCACGTCTTTTGCTTTCCGTCCGTCGGCTCCTTTGTTCTTGGGGTTCGCTCGGACGGTTCGCCAACGGTGCCTTGCGCCCGCGGGGAACGCTTACCCTCCGTTGCCCTTTTCCGAACGCTAGGCCGAAGAGCATTGCGGTGTGTTCGCGCGTGGTCTTACTACGCCGAGCCCTACCTATCGAAGCCAACGCGAGCGGAGTTTGCCCTCACTCGAGCGATCGGGCCCTTTGGTTACTGATCGTGAGAGTACGCAGCGTAGTCGCGAGGGAACGTTTCCCCCCAGCGACGTGTCGCCGTGAGCCCTTTTGCCCGCGGAGACGTGCTAGCGGCACCCTTTGTGTTGTATTTTCGCCCGTGGCGTGGTTAAGCCCGTTGCTTTTCCCGCCGCCTTTTGCAGCGGGCGTTGTACTGCGTTTTGTGGTGTTGCCGCAGGCAATAAAGTGTTGCGGATCCCGAGAGCAGTATACTGTGTACTTGCCGCGCTGCGCTCGGTGCCTTTGATCCCCGAACGCACTTGTGCTGCGGCACGCTGGTTCACGCGAGGCGACGGTAAACGCGGCCCTGTGGCTCGCTAAGTCCGAACCCACGCTAGTGGCCGTACTCCCTGTGAGGTACGTTCACACTACACTGGCGCCCAACGCGGTATCAAAAGCTCCTTAAGCTTTTGACTGCTCTTAGCGAGTCAGTACGCCTGTGCGATTCGGGCTCTCCGCAACATGTCTGCTTCGCGGGATTTTTGTCCGCTGACCGTTTTAGCGGATGCCGCGTTGCTCAACGAGGCCAGTGCCTCTAACCAGGGGCACCTTTGTGCACCCGTACGTGTGCACCCCTGTGGTGGTGAAGACACAAAGCGCCTCTCAGCTCCCTTTGGAGATGGAGCGTCGTTTCGGAATGGGCCCTTTGCCCTACCCGAACGGTTCGCTCAGGCGCCTTCGACTGCTGCAGTACCCTTTGAAATGCGTGGCAGTTCGACGGCACAGTGCTCGCAGTCGGTTCCCTGCGGAATTGACGGGGCGCAGGCTAATAGGATGGTGTGTTGCAGCCGTTGGCCTTTGCCAGCCGCTCCTTGGTCCCCGCGGAGAAAAATTATTCCGTGACCGAAAAGGAGTGCCTCGCCATCGTGTTTGCACTGCGGAAGTTTGACGTCTACCTTGATGGGACGAAGTTCGTGGTGCAAACGGATCACAGTGCGCTCAGCTGGCTGATTCGGCTCCGTGAGCCTGCGGGCAGGCTGGCGCGCTGGGCTCTCCTGATACAGCATTATGACTTTCCAGTGCAGTATCGTAAGGGGAGCACCAACGTGGTAGCTGACGCGCTATCTCGTGCCCCATTGTCTGCCGAGAACCTTGATCCCGGTGCGACAGTCGCTAGCGGTGCCTTTGCACAAGCAAGCGTCGGGGGCGAAACAGCGGCTTCGCCGCCGTTCGGCGAAAAGGGCGAGTCCGCATTCGGACGAACCTTGGCTGCTATCCAGGTAAGCGGCGCACCGCTAAGCGGGCTAGCGGGGGGAGCTTTCCAAAGGCCACGATGCCGAGAGCGAGCCCGTGACGCCGGCGCAAGCGGCGGTTGCTGCGGTCCTGAGTGGGCACGATACCAGGCTCCCCTTTGGGAGAATGGGAATCGCTTTCAGCAGACAAGAGCTTCTGAAGGCTCAGCAAATTGATCCGTTTTGGCGCGAAATATGCGACGGTCTCGGGGCGACGGAGCGCCGTTACGCTGCTTGCGTACCTGCAGCGGGCGCGAAAGGGGGGCTGGAACCAGCGTGTGTCGCTGAGTCCCCCCGCGGATTCATATTTGCTGGACCATGACGGGATCCTGCTGAAATACGTAGCCACCGACGACGAGTCCATTGATCCGTTTAAGGTGGTTATGCCCAAAAGTGTGAGAGTCGCCCTGTTGCGATCCTCTCACGACGAACCCATGGCCGGTCACCTGAGTGGCTCGAACGTTTTCGCAAAACCGAGCCATGTTGTGACCTGGCCCAGCATGAAGCGTGACATTTATCGCTATTGCCGTTCCTGCCACGTCTGTCAAACGGTGAAATCTAGGGGTGGCAAGCCACCTGGTCTGATGAAACCGATTGTCAGTGAGCGTCCGTGGCAAGTTATAATCTGAGGAAGCGGTCACCTTTGTGATTTCGCGCCGGACGGCGGCCCTTTTTTGTCCGCAACCGAAGGCCCCTCAGTTTACTATCTAGCCTCAGTATAGGTTAACTTCTTTACGGCCTGTGCTCGCAAAGAAGTCGGCCCCGCCCAGTTTGCTGCTAATTTTTCTCTTTAAATGTTCATGTGTATTTGATATGTATATTTGACGTGTATATGTTTTGACATCCCTACTGAAACGTTCCGTATGTACGGAAACCATAGATACGGAATTATTGGACTACGGAAAGCCGTATTATGTGGAAATCCGCATTTATGGAAAGCCGTATCATGCGGAAATCATGCGGCAATCCGCATTTTACGGAAAGCCGTATTATGCGGAAATCCGCATTTATGGAAAGCCGCATAATGCGGAAATCATGCGGTTATTCGCATCTTATGGAAAGCCGTAATAATTATGCGGAAATGAAATCGACGTCCGAATCTGGTGGAAAGCAACTTAACGTGGAGATTGAATGGACATCCACGTCTTGTGTAAAAGCAGTACTGCGTAGAAATTGTCAGAATATCTCTTTCTTGCAGAATAAGGAAATGAAAGATTGGTATCTTTCTAAAACAGTCTTGATGCGCGAATCAAATAAGCTTTTAAAGAAAAGAATATGCGAAGAAGCTACTGAATTAACCTGCTAGACATCATAAGCTGTGGTCACATTGCAACAAAATAAAGCAGTGTTTTATGTAATGCACAGAAAAATTTAATAAAATTGGTAACTTGAAAAGCAGCTAGCCCTGCTGCAATGACTAAAATTTGTTTTATATGTTCGTACGCTCTAGCTGTGTCGAGAGCCATACCTCAGTGTTGACGGTACTCAAATGAGGTGACCCTGCACAGTCATTTCATGAGTTGTACGTCATCCACAGAATGGTGGCACAAACATAGTGCAACAACAGCAATTTAGAAACAAAATCTTTATGATTAAATAATAATCACGGCGTTGTTAAGGTGTGGTGTTGTGTTCATCTCTTCAACACCCTGAGAAGATCGACGAAATGCTGGTTGAGGCTCCGGCCCCGCTGTGCAACCGGGACGTCACTGCCATGCGCCTTGAGGTGTTCTTCACAGGCACCTGAATACATAAATGATGAACAAATATGATGTCAGACACACATGTAAGCAGCTTGGTTCACGTGATAATAACACGCAGTCTTAAAAGAGAAAAGTGCACAAATGAGCTCTGCTGCATGCAAGAAAACGTAATGGCATGCTTATCACATGGAAACTAACTAGGTGGTATTTACTATTTTGAATGGTATAATAAATCCAGGGAAATCTCATTACATAACACTGTGAATTAAATGCTTCCTGTACACTCACCGAAATTTTAATAGCCAGTAAAAGCCCTTAATGTACATTTTATAGTATGTACATGTACATTTACTGCCTTTAAACTTTACAGTTTGTGTGCAGTAATGGCATCTTGAACAACCTTGTAAAGTGAAATGCTGCAGCTTATGAAGACGAAAAATCAGCATGAAAGCAGGCAGGATCGTCTGCTGCGATTAGAAATCTGTGCCAGCCAGACTAATATAGCCCACCCAAACAGAAATAGGGGAGCAAGGTATGTGAGCAGAGTAACTGAAATGAAGTGCCAACAAGAGAGTTAGGTGCATAGCTCGGCATACTCACTCATGAGTGCACTCAACTCACACTCACTTGAACGTGGTGAGTTGAGTATGAGTGAGTACTCATGCGTGTGAGTGGACGTGAGTGTGAACGTGAGTGAGAACTCATGAGTGTGAGTGGTCGTGAGTGTGAACGTGAGTGAGTACTCATGAGTGTGAGTGGACGTGAGTGTGAACGTGAGTGAGCGCGAAGGCTGAAAAAGTTGTGGTGAGTGAGTTTGAGTGAGTACTCCCTTAAAGTGCCGACCTATGGAGCTCGGCACACTCACTCACACTCATTTGAACGTGGCGAGTTGAGTATGAGTGAGTACTCATGAGTGTGAGTGGACGTGAGTGTGAACGTGAGTGAGTAGTCATGAGTGTGAGTGGAGGTGAGTGTGAACGTGAGTGAGTACTCATGAGTGTGAGTGGACATGAGTGTGAACGTGAGTGAGTGCGAAGGCTGAAAAAATTGTGGTCAGTGAGTTTGAGTGAGTACTCCCTTAAAGTGCCGACCTATGGTTAGGTGCATGTCCTATCTGTATAAGTATTAAAGGGCCAGTCAACAGGCTCCGACTTTTTTTTACACCCCCTAAACAAGCTCGCTAATTCGTACAGTAGACTGCGGCGATCACGTTTTCCGAATATTACAGCGCTGCGCGCCAAGCAGACCCTCCATTTCGAAAAACAATTCCCGTGCTTCTTTCCTACGCCTGACCAATCCTCCTTGTACGCGCAGTGACACAAAGTCACCGATCGGCGACTTGACGCAGCAGTGAGCTCGTCGATTGGTCCTTTGCCCTACGAAACGGCGCCTTGGCCCTGCGGTGATGCAGTTTCGGCCGCGCAGTACGCATTTTCATTTTTCTGTGCTGCCCTCTGCCGTTTTGTAGAGCCCGAGACTACCGGGAGAAGCAGCATTGCCAGAACGAAAGCCTCCGAGATAAAGACGCGTCTCGCTATTTTACCACTAGGGGAACGGTGCTCTTCTCATCGCGCTGTTTCTCCGCGCCGCTATCTTTGCTAGTTTTCATTTTATAAGAATTATCAATTTCCTCGCTCGTGGAAAGCCTGGCACAGTGATGAAACTTGCTTAAGTGCTGGAACAACTTTGTATGTGTGCTTACATATTGCTTGTACCCGAAGACAGTGCCAGATTTTTTTTTTACTGCCCTAAAAATTTTCTGCTGAACATTTTTTTGCATATGCATGTGCTTCAGCAAATTGTGCCATTCAGTAATTGTGATATTAAAAAAAAAATGGAAGTCTAAACTAATATTTGAAGAGTGTCTTCAAGTATGGCACAGTCTATGAATTAGAATAAAACAAACAGAATGAAAATCGGTCCAGCCATAGTCGTGCAAAGCTTTCCACGAGCGAGGAAATTGAGAATTCTTATAAAATGAAAACTAGCAAAGATATCTTTACGAAAATTTGCATTTATCTCTGTAATGTGATTTGTAGTGTGTATGCCAAATTTCATCAACCTAGGCCAAGAAACTAAAAAGTTACAAAAAGTTACAAACGATCCCCACGTCCCCCCCTTAAGCCGTAGTACATACAGTGTACTCATCACATTTTAAATACCGATGTTTAAAATAACCGCACTATTAATAATGTAAAAGGTGGTCGAGCCGGTCGAGCGACCACAGAAGTGAGTGGTAATGTTGACTTTTCACGCCACTTGGCCTGGCTTGACTGTTTAGCCGCATGAGCGGTGCAAATGACACGCATAACAAACTTTTGGTTGCTGTGATCAAAAAGCATAGCCTTTGAGATCGTAATGAAAAGATGGCTGACGTTTGTTTCCGCTGTTGCATTGGCGTGGTCTCATCATCGTTATTTCTCAGTTCATGGTAGTGGTTGCTGTCAGATTCCTTGAGCAGGCAATGTGGCGTGTGCTTAGTTCTTTGATGCCTACTACAACTGTTGGTGGCAAAAGAATCGCATACGTTGATTAGATTTCTGCGGATGATGTCACTTTTAGCTATACAGTTTTATCCATCAACGAGATCATGGCTGAGTGCGCGCCAATGCATGTACCAGTGAAGAAGCTTAGGAGTTCATGAACCAGGGGTAATTTTCTTCAATTGCTTTCGGGGGGTACTTCCACTTTCGTGAAACATTTGATTGGCCGGGATGCTACTAAATTTATTCCAAGGATATGACACTGCAGCTGCTCGACAAAGTTTTCGTGTTGCTCGGGCATGAGCACAAGACAATTTTGCACGTTGTTTTTAAGCGCATGCATTGAAGAAAATTCTGCGCCACTCAATATTTTTTTCACTTTTACAGCTTTTTTTAGCTCTTTCATTTCCTAGCTCTCATGTTTATTTCTCACGGTCCCTTCAAAAACATATCAGCGGTGTTCTACTGTACATCTCATCTAATGTTACTGTAAGAGAAACTACATGGAACAACGCCCTGCTCGAGTACAATGAGAGACTGCAATTTGGAAACTGGACTTGTGGGAAAAAAGCTCAAAGTAAAGCAAAGAAACAGACATCTCGCAACCTAGCTGCCATCGCAGGACAGGAAGTTTAGAGTGCGTGTTACAAGAAGAGAACAAAAACATTTGGTTAATAGAATTAGTACTGCACTCGTAATGTAAGCATAATATGCGCAATATCTGGTTAACCTTAACCAGCATAAGAAAAACTACAACAATGAATATTGTAGCCTGAGATTCAAGACCATAAAATGCAGCGAAGGACATTCTGTGAAACAAGACATTTGAAACTGCTAGGATAAAAAAAATTGTTTACTTCTATATTTTTTTGGCCAGTCTCTGCCATAAAACTGACGTGAGCTTACAAAGACCAATACATGCAGAAGTTTCAATGATCTGTTGTGTATATCAGATAAAGAAACTGTGTCCATCAAAAATCATTGCTCTGTCGCTTCCTGGCCTGTTATACCACAATACGGCACTTGAAATGCAGTGAAATTGTGTAACTATCTTGCGCCATGCACACGAACCAGACTGCCACTGCAGTGCACAACACTGTCACAGAATAGTGCGAGAAACATGACGACTGCAAAACCACCGTCCACCCTAATTTTTTGCTGTACATGTTTAAAATGGTAATACTCACCCAACCGAGGTGCTTATGATAACAAGCCCAAGCCCACATGTACAGCCTCCCGTAAGTAAAACTGCAGCATTTAATCTATGGCGAGCTTCTTGAGACTCTCATGTTGGAACAAAACTCAAGCATAATGCAAAATTTTGGCAGCACTCAGCTCTAGAAAAAACTAACACAGCTAATATTCCCTGATGCATCTGTGCATTTACTGAGGTGATGAAGCTACAGTAATCTGCGGCGGTAGCCACAACAATTTTGCAACTTCTGAAAACCACTTGGGGCCACTAACAGGACCAGTGCAAAAAGTTGACACTAGCTGGCTAAAGAAATGTCCACGCTTGCACCCCTATTCCTTCTAGCCACCCCGGCTGAATTTGACGCATTATTTCTTCACTTGTGGCAGGACAAAAACATAACTACTTAAGCACTCACACTGGAGAGCGTGAAGTTCCTCTGGGCGTGGTCGCCTTCTTCCTCCGTGATGAAACAGCAGCATAGTGCACTGGTAATGCACTCCCCGGCGCTGGTTTTCAATGCCCCCCCAGTGCCTTCCTGTGTGTCACAGGGAGCTTGGGGGTCTTTGGTCTTTTCTGGAGCCTACTGCCGCTTCTGGTTTTCCACTTAAGATCAACCTGCGCAATGTCGTAGATGAGGTCTATTAGAATTGTAAATTACGATATCCCAATTTCCGCATCGGAAGCAAACACACATTTTCTCGTGGCACATTGAGGTATCCCTTCTTAAACTTAAGGCAAACTTTATTTACAATCCATCTGAAGCTGAACTTGACTTTGAAGTTGCAAGTTTATTATGTAATCTATAAAAAAAAAAGCTCATCCAGAATAACCACAACTCCAGTTGCACAGGGAAACAATATTAGCTGGATGTCTGGGCAGCTTCTTTAATAGAATGGCTTACACTGACACTGATGGTGCAAATATACTGAAAAAATATGCAAAGATTTCCTGATAAGTTTCATGCAGCGCTCACATGTAGGACAACGGATGGAAAAAGGTCACAAGACGACGTCCGTTGAAGCACACAAGACACTGTCTGTTGTCCTACTCAAAAGCAGTGCACGAAATTCATCATCAGCAACAACCAACTTGCTCAGTTCACAATCTTGATAAAGACTTGCTCATTAAAGTGACCGACAACTGGCCAGAATGTGTGAGTAGATCTAGGTGGAAATAAAAAGACCGTGAACTGCAGTGCATCTGTGCGTTTAAAGGTCCTAAAAAATCAGTCTGTCACGCAGCCTAGTAGAAGAGATCCGATGCTGCACTATGCAGTCCTTATTGTACTGTACATAGTCTGATACCTTTATGTGCACCATAATTACTGCTCAGAATTACAGTATATAACTATACTATTACCCATCCCCACTGTATTCTGTGCTGCTTACGAGCAGGAGGAGTTGACACCAAAGAGCAGCGCTGCTGTCGTAGCAAACTGTGGGACATATCGAGCTGCTGCCCATGCATGCATGCGCAGCAAACTGCAGCGCACAAACATGTAATGCTGTCATGCTCACCTCCCACTGTTTGCACCCTGTGTTGTGTGACACAACTTCATAGCAGCCGAAGATCCAAAAAATTCTTAACATGTTTCACGGCACTTTCTGTGTTACCATTCCATGTTTTCATTAAGGTCATGTCAAACAAAAAGAAACGAGCCCTAAAAGTTCCCTTGATTCAATCATGGTAAGACACTCTGAACAGTAAGCTTTCCATTGCACTAAAGAAAACAGCTACCATAAAAATTTGTTGCCGGTCACTTTAATTGATTTATGCTTTGAGCCATGTTAATATGTTAAACAGGTGTCCTGCTTAACACAATCTGGTCTATATGAACTGTGAAACAGGGCACCATATGCTGGACGACACACGCAGAGCTTGGGCTAAATATTCCTAAACTGATCCTAGCTTTCTGTTAAACATCCTTGCGCACTAGAACAACACATCTCGAGCTAGTTGGTTGATCATAATGAGGCGAAAACAGCGCGCACTTGACCGACTGAGGGAACAGCGCCTGTACCCTGTGCTCCCTCTGTCTGTCCTCGTCAAGAGCGCCCTGTTTTCGCCCTGTTATGCAATTTTCATTTTATAGCCTTGCTCGCTGCATGTTCTTCATGCCATTAAAGCCTGTGATGTCTAGCCCATATAATGTTGTATGAAAATGGAATATAAGATTGCTAAATTCGAACCTAACGAAGTGCATCCAGCACCACTTTCTGTAGCCATTCCTCAGGCAAGTGGCAGAAAGACTTATTCTTCAAAACATATCTTACTTGCATGCGCTACAAGAAAGAGCCAACTCTGACACTGTCACACTGGTGCATTCTGTTAGCCGCTTCGATTATGAGGTATCTTTTGTAACAAACAACAGAAAATATAAGTCGCATGAGGTGACATGTGGTGTGCCCTCCCTTCCACCTACACACAGGTACACAAACACACAAGCAAAACAACTTATTAAAAAGGGACCGAGTCACACACAGTTAAGATGAAGGGAACTGAGTGTTGCAGAGTGATGAGTGGGCTGAGAAAGGATATGCTATTGATACTTCTTTTGACCATCGAGTAATGCAACGACTTTAAAAGAGCAAAAGCTGTTTGTTCCCACATAGTAAGTACAGCAAGAATGTTTACTTGGAGTGAAACCAAAAACTTGTACACACACTTCTACCATGCTTTTGAAATCAGACACGAGACATGTAAGTTTATGCAGCCTGTAATATTAAGTACTATTATTTTTGTCCCATTATGCATTAATCAAGCACGTCACCGAGTGTGTTCACGTCTACCATGATATATTTTAAACATACACCAGCTGAATAGTCAACAAAGTTTTTAGAGCATTTATAAATTTATCCAAATCAACTTACATCGACTAGGCAGGTACACTATTTGCCTAAAAGCAAGAGGTATAAAGTGATTCCTACGTTACACCTATTTTCAGCAATTTTTAGCAATACAGGGCAAAGTGACAACAGTTTGTTTAAAAACCCCTCTGATTATAACATGGAAGAAAGCATTCTACCGGACTATCTTATACTGCTTATAATGTCGTGACCACTAGATGATGTCTCATAAGCAGGGTATCTCCTCTCATGCAAGGGACAATCGCTCAGCCTTCTGAGCTTTCTGTGAAACTTTTCTAAATTTCACATGTCGTTATGACTGATTTATTGTGAACAGATTCTGCTTGCACAGCAAAACTTAATTCTTACAGTAATTGCAATAAAGGGCCCCTAAACCACCTCCAATAATTTTTCAACATTGCAAGTGAATGCGTGCATCGAGTTCAGAATAGTGTCATGGTCAACAATGCCAAGTATCGGCAGCACTATGAGTCACGGGTGCCCCACAAGTTCCTAGAAACAATCTTTTCTACTCTCCGAGCCTTTCAGGAGTGTTCAGCCCCTCAGTGCTCACCTTAAGTCAACGTTTACATCTGCTTGTCATTCACAATACCTGTTTGTGTGCTGGCTGCTCTTCCTCTCACGGTGAGGAGGAGCACTTGGCCAGAAGAGACAAGACAACGAATGGAGCATAGCGAACAAAAGAGCGAAACCAGCAAGGGCCTGTTTTGTATCATCAAACGTGTGTAACACTACTATTACGGCAGCGTACAGAAAAATTCTCACGGCTATGTGTTAATTGTAGACTCGTCCACAGCTGCAACACCGTGACTAAATTTCGACCTCATGGTGGTTTAGGATCCCTTTACAGTGGCAAGCTTGAGACATTTGCATTTGTTTGGCACATGATATGGCACAGTGATATGTGATATGGTAATCCCATTTCGAATGTATGTCATGTCTTTATTCTATATGTGGCCACAGGTAACATGGCACAGCCCATGCAGACGTGACCACCTGCTTCGATCTGAACTTCTGCTTGCTACTTGCCCACTACCATCACAGCCACAAGTAAACGGTGAAATCAGCTATAGCTATGTGCCAGCTTATGCTGAGGACAAAGCATCAAGGGTGTTTTGTCATTACTGAAATCGGTTATTTGTTTAGCAACACTTGCTAAAATACATTGCTGTCAAAGCATCAGGATGCAAACATAAAGCAAACAGAAGTGCCACTTTAAAAATTACAGGCCACACAGTGAACAATGAGAACTTGCTATATTCGAGGTGGAAGGCACGTGCTTCAAGAGGTGCTGCCATCTTTTCTTTTCCCTGCACTGCAACCCGCTTGCTTTACTCACCCAACACATCTGTAGAGATGCCATGAAAACACCAAGCAGCTGATGCGGCGTGGATGAATATCCACACTAGGGATTTCCGCCATTCATATTGGCTGAACAGCCCTGAAGCCTCCACAGTGCTGCAACCAATTTGTGAGACGAATATAGTTTACCCGGTGTTTTTGAGTTATAGATATACATACAAAACACAGAACCATTCTATAGGAAGCTTGCACAAATGACAGCGACAGGGTAGACGGCCATGTAGCTGTCATGGCCAGATGAGCCGGCGATTGGGGAAGCACGTGCAGCAGGAGCTTTTGCTTGAATGGTGCTGACACGATGGTGCTCTGTGCAGTTGTGGTCTGTAGTAGTTGCACGCAAAGTAAGGCAAAGAAGTTACAGTCGAAGAAAAATGGTTGCAGCATCTTCAAGATGTCAAAGGTGCGCCTCAACGGGCGCAACAAGATGAAGGAGCTATCAGAGCAGTGCTGGCGTGGATGGCAAAAATCGTCCAAAAGCCAACAATTCGCTAATGACCGAGGCGTCTATGTGTGGCCACAAGTCCACGTACATGATGCAGTTGGCTGCATGAAGCGCAAACTGGTCAGCACAGATGTCTTTTTTTTTATCGCTAACAGTCCTTCCAGAAGAGCTTTGCTGCATACAGTCATTACACGAAAGATAAAAAACTTCATATACCTCAGATTTTGCTGATAATTTTGTATAGCATGCCGATATGATCAAATAGCACGAAATCACAATTCATTTTCAAATAAAAAATTATTTCAATGAAAAATTCACAAGCATCGCCAGGTGACTACAGTGTGTGTTTTTTAAATTCGCGACCACGCTAACAGCCATGCAAGCTAAATATTACAAATATATTTCTTCTTTGTACAAATAGAAGTAAAAGGAGAAATAGCTCGTAAGATATTCTCGAATTTTGAGCAGCTTAACTATTTCTAAAAATTTTCGAAAAACAGCGCATTTTCAAACTCAGTTCTTTCCTGAAAAGGCCTTGTCTTTTATACCAACCTATCAATTCTGGCATAGCACGACATAATAAGAGCTGCATTGAGAGAATACATTCATCGGCATACCACATATATATTCCGTCCCAACCAAGCAGATGAAAGAAAAGGAGGGTACGACTGGAGGGGCTGCCTATGAACTGAGGGACATCGAAAACAGAAGTGAAGTTGGGAACTACTGAAATACATTTAATTCAAATAGTTACTTATTTACAGAACATCTTCCACTCGTAGAACATGCCTTACCATTGTTATTTCGCAAACATCACAGAAGAAAAAAAGCATGTTATTGTATTATCTTGTTACAAGATATGTCCTTTACGCAGTAGCGACAACGCTCTGAAAGCACAATGTTTGAAAATTTGTAATTTTGTTCTGATAAATATCATGCAACATGTTTTTCGAGAATATCATTCTGCAGTCTAATCAGAATAATCTGAATAACTTTTACCAAGGATGTGATGTTTTTTTTAAACATACAGTGGCATTGATGGATTTTTTTTATGTTTTCAGCGATGAAACTGAAAATTATTAGACTAATACAAATGCTGAACCTTATTATTCACATAAAGGCTTATTCATGCTGTAAATATGAACAAGCTGCTAAGACGTTCACAGAACCAGCAATGGTATGCCGAAGCTAAGACGTTCGCAGAAGCAGCAATGGCATGCCGAAATCGACTGAGTTTCCAAAAACCAGTGTTTGTCGAGAATTTTTAAAAATAGGTAAATTGCTCAGAATTCGAGAATTTTACACGGGTCGAAGAAAGATATTTTAATATTTAGCATGTGTGGCTGTTACCATGATCACGAATTTACGAACGCAGACACTTCAAAAACACACACAGTCGTCACCTGGTGATGTTTGTAGATTTATTGTTCGTTCAAAATTTCTTTATTTGAAAACAAATTGTGATTTCACGTTATTTGGCCATACAGGCACGATATACACAATTATCAGGAAAATCGAAGACATCAAGTATATGACGTTTTTTATATCTTTTGTGGAGTTGACTGTACAAATTTGCTGACCTTGTACTCCTCACTCAGTGCAGCTGTTCCAGATTGCAACCTTTATATCATCCCGGAGGTGACACCAGTATGTACTCTACGTGTGTGTTTCCATGAAGCTACCAAACGCGCTCTCAGAAAATCTTTCCGAAGTCACTGAAGAAGCCGATACGTTTCATGTGTGAGTGTAGTAAACAGAACTACCAAAACAAAGAAACTCTGAAAGCAAAGCACGGTTTGCCTACCAGAACCGACGTGGCAAGGACAGACGTGATGCCTGTTGCGGTTGTCTATGCGCAAGCCATACCCACCCCCAGCACTGCTCCAATATCTCCTTCGTCTTGTCGCGCTCATTGAGGCACACCTTCGGCATCTTGTAGATGCAGCAACGACCTTTCTTCAATTGCAACTTTTTTGCCTTACTTTCGGTGGAACTGCTACAGCCCACGACCGCACAGCAGCAGAGTTACGGTATATGCTCTCCCTACGGGACAAGGGGATTATACAGTAACTCTACCACAGTGTGCCATTGTGCCAACACCATTCAAGCGAGAGATGCTGCACCGTGCACTTTCCCCATCGCCGGCTCGACTGGTTTAACAGCAAATGGCCACCACCGTCATTCATGCAAGCTCCCTATTAGCACCTTGACATTTTTCTTAAAAATCACTCAATCCACGGTTAATGTCGCCCCAATGTGAAGTGTTATTGGCAGTGCGGTGAGGAATGGAAATGTATTTCAAACACATCCAAATGAGTGGCAAGTAAGCATGCAGTGGCCTTTTGTCAGCTGTTCAATGTAACAGCACGAAGTTTGCTTTGCTAAAGCCCATGTTTTTTATACGCACCATCTATTTTGATATTTACAGTTGTGAGCAATATGGGGAAAGAACACGAATTAATGTTTAATCAATGATTACTTGTAATGTACCGATATGAATGTGACTTACTGAATAGCAAAACATACCCTTTCGCTTGAGCATTTAGTGTTATGAACACTACTGCACCTGCGAACTGCATTTTGTCCAAAACAGTGGCAAGCTGGGCTAGTTTCTATGGATGTACAGTAATGAGCACTGCAAAAGTAAGAACAAGACATCAGTAAGAACAATGTGGGACGAGCACGGACTGTCAACTGAACAATTTATTGTGCAAAACCTTGCCTAAATAACATTAGCCACACAACTCGTGCAAGTGAGGGTTCATTTAGAAAAATACAAGTTACGAAATCAACAAAGCTTGTTTTTTTTAACTGGACCCTCATTTGCATGAGGTGTGCGGCTAATGGTATTTCGGCAACGCTTTCCGCAATAAATTTTTTCAGATGACAGTCTGCACTCGTCCCGCATAGCTCTTACTGATGTCTCTCATTCTCACTTTGTGCTGCGCATTACTATGCATTTAGTCTCTAGGATCTTTAAAAGCTAATTTCAGGCTTCCCTCTCCGAATTGCTGACAACTGTGCTGTAGCGTAAATTGGGCAAGAAAAGCACTACAGAAACGGCTGTCACAATAAACAAACAAAGGTGTTCTAGTGCAAACAAGAGTCGGACAGAAGGGTGATGCGTAGCTGCGCACTGGTCCTGTCATTACACATCTTCGTTCTCTCCTCGTCTTGTTTGTGCTGAAACACTCACACACCTGATGAGCTAGTCAGATGAGAAATTTTAATGCATCGTAACTATAAATGCTTGCATCAGCAACCACACAGCAACGTGATAATCACACCACTGCCACACAGCAGCGTAACATATTCTACTAAATGCTGGCAGTACATTAATGCATAAAAAGTAGCTCTGGCAGATAAAATCTCACTTTGTGCGTGCAAGTTTTCATAACAGCCAGACGTCCAACGTGAATGCTGGCTGGTACAAATTACTAACAAGCAAAGGCGACGTGCAGGCACATACACAGATTGCATGAACACATCTCCCCGCAAACACATTATAATGTTTAACTAGCTCAAGCCACTGTTCAAGGGCATAATAACACTCTACCGTGAATGTATGCAACACATTATAACGTTTAACTAGCTCAAGCCACTGTTCAAGGGCATAATAACACTCCACCGTGAATGTATGCTTATAATACCCACTTAGGCGGTTGGCTAGGTGAATCGAGCCAAGTTACATATTATATCGCCCACGAACATGAGCAAAATGCTGCCCTGCAAGAAATGGCGCTGCAGACTGTTTTATTACCAACGAAGCAAGCGCCGTTTGCGTTCTGCTTACTACAATGCACATAAGAAAAAAATCGATCATCACACACATGCATGTTCCCGCAGTTGTTGCGAACTCGCTCCAGTAAGGCCGTGCCGATGCGCCATGGCTCCGCTCGTATCAGCGTAGACAAAGCGAATCGGTAACAGCACAATGTCCGTCACTCGCAAAGGCGCGCAACGCTGCCTATTCACGACGCCTCGTCCGAGTGCGGTAATACAGACTTGCGCGGAGTGGCATACTTTACATGATAACGTGTCCACTCACCTTCAGTTTCTTTCACAGTGCCATGTAGTAAGTGACCACGGGCATGCCACGGGCGCCAACCGCCACCTCGGAGTCCTTCGAGCGCCCGCACATTCCGCTGATTCCTTGAATGACTCGCACTTGATCGGCACTCCAAGAACCGCGGACGAGGAACGGCGCTTCATTGCGTAAATTTAATACTTTTACCTTCAATCTTCTTGTGGACGTAGCGAGACACACGAGAGACGCACGGAAACAAAGGCAAACAACATCTGGATTTGGCTGTGGATGGATTTGGCTTGAATTTGTGTTTGCGGAAAAACGAAAAAAAAAAAACCTGTAACCGTAATAAATAATTGAGAAAGAATGCATGCTATTTGGCAAAATAATTTAAAAATAAAAATAGTGAATTATCTGGAAGAACAATTTATACAATGCAAACCAAATACTTTTTCAGCAAATTTTCTTTTCCCCCCCCTTTTTTTTTTGTCTAGCAGACGACAGTCTTCTGCTGCTTCTACGACGGACGTAGTTAGTGCGGTTTTACGTTCGATGCTTGCCGCCGATGCAAAACTCTACAGTAGTTGTCTCTACATTCTCAATGAATCAGAGGATGACTACAAAGCAGTAACATTTTTGCGTAGTGCAGTATGTGATCTTTCAAGGCATGATATTTCGTTGCGCGGAAGCGAAGCAAGCCGGCCGGCGTGGTCAGCTGATGCCGCCGCTACGCGCGGCACTGCCGTGCGCATTAGCGTCGCGTCCCGCGCTCAATTTGTGATCGAGCGAGACAGCTACTTAGTGGAACACAGCTACACGCAGGGGTTAACGGCGTATCACTCCGATTTCGTGCGGTGGCCGGGGAACAGGCTTCAACTGCTCAAGCTTGTTTGTAAGCATAAAAATCCGTGTTTGCATCCGCGAGCGACCGGCAATCTATAGTGAAAAGATACGCGAAAAGCGTGCGGCGTAGATACGGTCACAAAATATATGCCCGCAATACTAAGTACGATCGCAATTATCGCACACCCTTATGCATGCACTCACTCGCCGATAGCGCGCAAGCACTTTTATCTATTAAATTAAGCAACGTTGCGTTAGGTGCGCGCATGGCCTAGCAGGCTGGCGTAGCAGGATAGAGCGCGAGAACACGACTGTGTTGTCGAAAGTTCAAATCCTGTTCTGTCACAACTAACTTTTTTTTATTTTTTTTTTGTTTCTTTTTTTTTTTAGTTATATCGATGTACTGCTATTTCATTTTATGTGTTGAGCGCTAAAACTAAAAAAAAATGCAATATTAGGTTTGAATATGTATGTGGCACTGTGTTTGCTTGCACACCGGTTATTTTTATGGCATTATCCAGCTGACGATATTGCAAAATAAGGGCTGCAAAAGTGATCGAGCCAAACCAAAAATTGGGGGGGCACAAAGTCAAGAGACAGAAAGTGTGCAATGTTGATTGTTTGAAAAAATTACCACTCACAAAAGGAAGAGTTATGGCGCACTGCGTAACTGTACTTGCAGTAGGCATTCTAGGATAGTTTGAAATGGCCAACGCTACACGCACACACATTGCTTTGTTTGCAGCACGGTTGAGGCATCCACCGAGTACCGAAGCCAGGCAAGCAGTTGAGAAGGCAATGTGCATGGGGCCTGATTACACTGTCGCGCCCTTCTCTTGAAGGAGAAGCTAAAGCGTCCTCACTTTATTGCACTTTATGTTGCACATGTGTGTCCATGCAGCCATGATATAAATTCTAAAGCATTTGTAGCACCTCCAAACTTCTCGATCATTAAAACAGGCCCCTAAGTTTTATCGTATAGCACGGCAATTCAAGCGTAATCTGCACTGTGGGCTGAAACAATGCTTTTGAAATTCTCAAACAATTCTCATTGCCTATATTAGAGTATGCCTGCGCGGCCTGGGACCCACAAAGTAAAACCCTATGTAATATGCTCGAGCTGGTACAAAACCGCGCAGCCCGTTTTGTCAGTGGCAACAATGACTTCACTTTTACTGTTACTGCACTAAAGGATTGGTTGGGGTGGGAATTACTAAGTACCCGTAGAAAAAACATTAGATTAGAAATGCTTTTCAAAATTTTTCACGGCATGGTTAAAATAGATAAAAAATCTTACATTTTACCTCCCCATTTCTTATCGCACCGAACTGACCACTCACTAAAAAAGAAGAGAATATTTTTCCAGAACAAACGTCTACCAACACTCGCTTTTTCCACGCACAATCTCCCAGTGGAATCAGCTTCCACAGGACATTGTTGACTGTTGCACTGAAACATCGTTCAGAGACATACTGTTACACTCATAGCTACATCTTTTCTGTTTTTCTGTTAATCTTGTTTTCATAGTTATCCTTTTTATGTAAGCATATGTTACCCTCTGTATTCCCCCCCCTGCAATAATGCCTTCGGGCGCTGCAGGTACTCTGAATAAATAAATAAATAAACACAGCTCTGTACGTGACCATCCGTGAATCAATGATGAACACTGTTATGTCCGCACACATCAGTTGCGCTCTCACGTTCAATTCTTTTTCTGACCACTCCCCCCCCACCCCTTCGCTGTAGGGCAGCAAATCAGTTCAATCTGGTTGACCTCTGTGCCTTTCTTTCATCTTTTTCCTCTCTTCTTTTTTTTTGTTTCATTTCATGTAGCTGTGTAGTTTTAAGAAGCATTAATCATGTGCATGAAGACTCATTGCCTATCGGGAAATACAGCAGGAAGGCCAATTTGCTTCATATATCTGTATCTAAAAATTGGCTACTTGATAACTTGCATGAAAACTAATAACCGAGCAGCCCGACACGTGGTTTAGAATCTTCAACGGGCAGCTTCTGTATGACGACGCATATATGTTATTGATCACCTGTGATTCGAACAGCAACCACACTTACTTGCACATCCAACTACATGAATGAGTGAGGCACACATCCAGCCAAATAATCATGATGATAGAGGTATTACAGCAGTAGGATCAGAAGTGCAACATGGTCACTATTGGTGATAGCTTACCAAAAGTACACCAATACTACCTCTACGCAGGCCCGTAGCCAGGGGAAGGCCCTAGCCCCCCCCCCCTTCTGAAATTTGAATGAAGGGGGGTGTTTTACTGAGGAAAAATAAACAATAGGTGTTTTTCAAGGCCTTCAACAAGTGCCCCCCCCCCCCCCCAAAAAAAAAAAAATTCCTAGCTACGGGCCTGCCTCTACGGCTGAACTATGTAAACACATATGTATGCACTTGGACAATTTTCGTACAACTAGATGGGAGAGAATGAAGCTCTTTAACCAAAAGTCAATACGTTTGTCTCTTTTCATACGCATGACACTGTGTACATGCATGGCACATCATGGAAGAAACTGTTTTTCACCAAAACCAGTCTCAGAAAAGTTAAAATGGCATCATATACAGGACAGACAGGTAGCACTACCACTTTACAAACCACGTACACTTACTACTTCAAATTTTGATTTCTGAGCAACATTTGATATGGTCCATCAGGCAGAAGTTTAGTACATGCCAGTGACATAAGGTGACTCTGAGTATGCTCTCATGACACACACATAATTGAAGAAGTACTTCCTAATACTACTTAAGGGAAAGTGCTTGTTCAATGTGAATATTTCCAATTAGCAAAGCCCACAGGCAACTGGGCTTTTTTGGTTGAAGTCTTTCTTGGTTTGATAATGAGAATACCAGAAGTTCAATAATGACAAAAGGAAAACAGTTTTCATGATGTTCATTTTATGGCACAGAGAATGTGTCTTTGTTGCCAACGCCAATGTGCTGCTACAAGGGTTACACTAATGATGTGCTGTGCTTTCATGCTGTGCTTAACAGCAGCTAAATAATTTCATTCACTTACTTTAGGATGTTACAACGGCCCACATTGTAAAGCTTCTGGGTAGCCAGGCCATGAACACAGACAAATATTTTTTCAATACAAAAATAATTTTTGTTGAACTGAATCATTTGAAACCATCTCTGTGTATATCAGTCTCTTACCTACAGAAGATGCGACAGTTGCAGCTTGGCATACTACTCACTCATGAGTACGCACACTCATTTGAAAGGTTTTAGTGATGAGGGGCTTGAGTAAACGTGAGTATGAACGTGAGTGAGTACACATAAGGGTGAGTTGGCACGAGTATGAATGTGAGTGAGTATCGATGAGTGTGAGTAGGTATGAGTACGAATGCGAGTGAGTACTTATGGGTTCCATCAATGATGAACACTGTTATGTGTGCATGAATATCAGTTGTGCTTTCATGTGTACTTCTTTTTTTGACCACCTTCACTCCCACTGTAGGGCAGCAAATCAGTTCAACTTGACTAACCTGCCTGCCTTACTTTTCTCTTTTACCTCTTTGTTTTTGTTTCATTTTGTGTACCCTTGAAGTTTAAGTGGGTATTAATCATGTGCATCCAGATTCATGCTCAATAGGGAAGTAGAGCAAAGAGGCAAAATTGCTTCATACATCTATCTTAAAATTGGCTGCTACATAACTTGCATGAAAACAAATAACCAAGCAGCTCGACATGTGGTTTGGGATCTTCAACAGTGAGCTTCTGTACCACAATGCGTATGTAATATTGATCACTGGAGATTTGAACAGCATCCACACTTATTAGCACGTACGACAACATATAAAAAAAATTAAGCACTTGTTTAGCTGTTTAACCTGATGATGAAGGTGTTACAGTAGTAGGATCAGAAGTGCAACATTGTCACTCTTAATCAGAGCAGTGAGCTTTCTCTTTACCGATTTGAATACATCAGTACTTCCTTTGTGGCTGAATTATGTAGACACATGTGTGCTCTTAAACCCTTATGTGCAACCAAATGGGAGAGAGTGAAGCTCTTTAACAAAAACTGCATGCATCTGTTTCTTAAAGTTTTCGTACGTACGACATGGTGCATCCGCACAGCACATTATGTAAAAAAAAATGTATGTTATCAAGACCAGTGCCTCAAAAAAGTTCAAATTGCAATATATACAGGCCACGCAGGTAGTACCACTAGTTTAAGAACCACTTACACCTGTTAAACCCAAATTGTGATCTCTGAGATATATTTAATGTGGTCCTTCAGGCAGTTTAATTTGTGCAAGGTACATATTAAGGCAACTGAGTATGCTCTCACGACGTATATTAATAGAGAAAGTACTGCCTCGTATTGCTTAAGGGAAAGTGCTCGTTCAATGTGAATCTTTCCAATTAACAAAGCCTGCAGGCCACCGGGTCTTTCTTGATACAAGTCGTTTTTGGTTTAATACTGAGCATACAAGAAGTTCAAAAACACCCAATTACGACAAAAGAAAGACAGTTTTCATGAAGTCATTTCATGTCAAAGAGAATGTTTGTTGTCAGTGTGAATGACCGACTACGAGGGTTAAACCAGTAAGTTCATGCTGTGCTTAACTGGACCTAAATAATTTCATTCACTTTAGAATATGTTACCACAGCCCACCTTGTAAAGCTTCTCTGTAGCCAATCCATGAACGTGGACAAATATATTATGAACGTGGACAGTAGGAACGTGAGTGACTATCGATGAGTGTGAGTCTGAGTATGAAAGTGAGTGAGTTCACCAGTGTAATAGTGTGTATACGAGTGAGTGATGAGGAATGTGAGTAGATGTGAGTATGAACATGAGTGAATAGTCATCGGTGTGAGTAGGCATGAGTCTGAGAATGGGCGAATGTCTGTTTATCTTGTAACCTATACATCACCCTAATAATCATGATCTTTGAACACTGCAGTAGTGAGAAATAAATAAATGAATAAATATTCTGCATATGTCATATATAAGCTTGTGCGCTCAAGAAGATTTTACCACTGCTGTACACATGTGTGATACGCATGCGTTCCGCACATGTGCATCCCACATATTGGTTCCACTCACAGACGAGCGTGGTTCGCTATCAGGGGGGGGGGGATATGTCGGCAAACTCACTCATGAGACGACTCACTCACACTCACTCAGACCCAGAGTGGGCCGTGAGCCTGAGTCTGAGTGAGTCCGGGTGAGTAATATTTTGGTGAGTTTGAGTCTGAGTGAGTCTGCTTGAGGAAAATTTTCGTGAGTCTGTGTCCGAGTGAGTCCGGTTGAGGTAGATATTGTTGAATCTGAGTTCGAGTGAGCCCTAAGCGCGGAATATATTTCATTAGTGAGTCTGAGTGAGCTCCACCATTAATTGCCGACCTATGGTCCTATCTACTCAGCTTTAGCTTTACTATCAGCGTTATATCCGCTTAATTTCGTACTCAAATCTTTTCACAGATATTTCAATGATGGGCTACTTCATATTTTTTTAATCGAAGTGCGAGTTAGGAGAGGGGGGGCGCCATGACCTTCACCTGCAAACTCTTTCAGGGGAACTTCTTGATAGAGATTTCGTGCGACACGAGTATTTCATAGAATTGACCTTACTGGATTGAAACCACTGATAACTCGTATTTGAAGGTACAAGATATAAAGGCGTATTGTAGAGCACCAATTACGTGAGGTATTGGCATTAAAAGAGCATTGACACCAAAATTGAAAAGGCTAATTTTACGCTAACGGCTCATGAGTCGACTCACTCAGATTTCGGTGAAGCCATGAGTCTGAGTGAGTCCGGCTGAGTATTATCTCCGTGAGTTTGAGTCCGAGTGAGTCCGGTCGAGTAAAATTACAGTGAGTCTGAGTCCGAGTGATTCCAGTTGAGGAAAATTTTGGAGAGTATGAGGCTGAGTGAGTCCTCAGAGCAAAACATATTTCTTGAGTGAGTCTGAGTGAGGTCGAATTTTTTTGCCGACGGTGGTGGGGGGAGCGAAGGTTCATCACACCGCCCCCTCGCCTACTAAGTCAAAGTATATGAGGCAGATTTTGCACAACCCCCTTTTTTGGTGTCTACAGGGGGCGGTCACCACCCCCCCCCCCTCTCTTCGTGTGCAAGCCTAGGTTCTGCTCGTTCTACCTGTGCGCCAGTGGCGTAGCCAGGGGTGGCACACTAGGCCTGTGCCTCCCCCCACCCCCCCCCCGATTTTTTTTCACCATGGCAAACAGGGAGCAAAATGACCATTTGCCTGGCCGTCCCCCTCCTTCTGATCAAAGAGGTGCCCCCCCCTATCGACAAAAAATTTCTGCCTTCGCCCCTGCTATGCGCCCATGTGTCTTCCTTGTGTAGAACACAATGCTATATCCATGTACTTTTTGCTGATACATGGGAATTTCCAAAGAGCAGATGTGGATTCCGTTTGTTCTAACCAGGCCCGTAGCCGAAGGGGGGGGGGGGGGGCTAGGGGCCCGGGCTCCCCTCCCCCCGAAATTCGGATGCAGGGGGGTGTTTTACCGAGAATAAATAATGAAAATAGGTGGTTTTCAAGGTTTTGAACAGGTGCCCCCCCCCCGAAAAAATTTCTGGCTACGGGCCTGGTTCTAACCTTGTGCCCGTACGGCAGGCCCGTAGCCAGGGGGGGTACCCCAGGCCCCCCTGGCTTTTCAGGAAATGGGGTGGGGGTGCCCTAGGTCCCCCCCATTTGGGGGGGGTGCCCATTTCAAGGGGGTGCCCTCCTAGCCCCCCTCCGAAATTCGGATGGAGTGGGGTGTTTTACCGAGGACAAATAATGAAAATAAGTGTTTTTCAAGGCCATCATCAAGTGCCCCCCCCACCCCCCCCGCCTTGCCCCCCCCCCCGAAGAAATTCCTGGCTACGGGCCTGTGCAGTTTCCGTTTGTTCCATATCATACTTTCCGTATATTCCGTATCGCTTTATGGACTCTTCCATGTATTAGATACGGACTCCGTAAGTTCCTTACGACTAAATCCGTATACCCGTACGGAATTCCTTATGCGCCATATGGCAGTCTCCATATTTTCCTTACAATTTCCGTAAGCTTCCGTATAAATCCGTAAGAAATCCGTATATTCCATATGGCACATATACGGAATCCGTATGTTTTCCGTAAAAAAACATACGGAAATATACGGAACGTTTCAGTAGGGATGTATATTTGATGAGTGGGGACGGCAGACCATCCCTCGGCATGTCGCCTTACGAACATCTTTTTTGGTTCGCGCAGGCTTTCCTTTTCCAAGTTGGAAATGCCGCGCATCTGGGTCCACCCGTCTACAACAGCAATTTCAACACGTGCAACTATGACCAAGAAACGCCGGCGACATGTTACCGCTATCAGCACTGGGCGTGTGGCGGCATCGATGAAGCGCCATCTCCTGGGCTGTACAAGTCACATCAACAAGCTATAAAGGCCGCACCGCAGAATTTTCACTTCAGTGGGGACGGCAGACCAACCCTCGGCATGTCGCCTTACGAACATCTTTTTTGGTTCGCGCAGGCTTTCCTTTTCCAAGTTGGAAATGCCGCGCATCTGGGTCCACCCGTCTACAACAGCAATTTCAACACGTGCAACTATGACCAAGAAACGCCGGCGACATGTTACCGCTATCAGCACTGGGCGTGTGACGGCATCGATGAAGCGCCATCTCCTGGGCTGTACACGTCACATCAACAAGCTATAAAGGCCGCACCGCAGAATTTTCACTTCAGTGGGGACGGCAGACCAACCCTCGGCATGTCGCCTTACGAACATCTTTTTTGGTTCGCGCAGGTTGGTGAAACTTATTGTACTATTAAGAGCGACTTTCGTAGCCTTGTGGTCTTGCCGTCCCCCACGATGTGCACTGACATTGCTCGTGAGGTGTTTTGCGTGTGCATGCGGATTTTGTGCGGGGATGTGGAGTTAAATCCAGGCCCAAATACTCAGGATATGCTGAAGCAGTTGCTTGAAGGCCAGAACACACTAGTTGCTGATGTTGCAGCACTAAGAACCCAGCTGACCAGTTTGCAGAACCTGTTTACGGAATTTAACCGACGGTTCAGTGAACTGGAAAGAAGAACTGCCCGTATTGACGAACTGGAAAAATCTGTCAGTTTTCTTCGTGAGAAGGTCGTCGACCTCGAGGACAGAAGCAGACGCTCAAACCTCATTGTTTTTGGCGTACCTGAAAATTCAAAAGAGACAGAAAAGGATCTGAAACAGAAAGTCATTAAAGAGATATTCTGTGAAAAGCTGAATACGTCCGGCAATACAGTGGGCCGAATCCACCGCCTCGGTAAAACGGGTAAACAAAGACCTGTGATAATATACTTTCAGGATTATAATGAAAAAGAACTAGTACTGAAAAATGCTCATAAGCTCAAAGGTACAAAAATAGCTATCCAGAATGACTACTCACCTAATACACTGAAGAAACGAAAGCTTTTGTGGAACAGTGCCAAAAACGAAAAGGAACAAGGCAAGAAAGTAACCCTTATTCACGATAAACCGCGAATCGATGGTGACCTCTATTATTGGGATGAAAGCAGTAACAGCCGTATAAAAGTGCTAAACAGCGAACAAAGGCTTTTTCAAAAGTGATGTGACCAGTCTCAAAACTCTGACTTTCAGCTCTTGAACATAAATGCGCGCAGTGTCGTAAACAAAACTACGCAACTTGAATCTATCCTTCTACGTTATGCTCCAGATGTCGTCGTAATCACAGAGACATGGTTACACAGTGATATTGATGACGCAAGTGTTTTTCCACCCTCGTATCAAGTTTTCCGGAAAGACCGATGTTCGCGGGGGAGGTGGAGTGGCCGTACTTGTGAAAAGAAATATACCGGCTTTGCTGACGCAACAAGTTGATAATCACGAAAGCATCACGCTGAAGTTATCATGTAGGCAACACTGTATAGTTCTGATGGCGGTTTATCGGGCACCCGATTCACCCCATGAATTTTGGAATCATCTGTGTGATCATGTGGCGCGCTTTCATGATGACAAAGTCATTATAACTGGGGATTTTAACCTTCCAAACGTTGATTGGAATCGCCCTTACTCGAATAGTAACACACGTGGGCACGTTGATTACGTGACCGGCATTATGCTGAGTGCTGACGTTCACCAGATTGTAAATCAAGCAACTCGCATTCAAAATAATTCTTCTTCACTACTGGATCTTATCTTTATTAGCCGTTCGATTGAAAATTATAATATATCTGTTGATGAAGGTATCTCTGACCACCAAATGGTGTGTCTTACGTGTTCTTTCGAGGTACAAAAAACAATTAGCACTCCACTTTTGGTTAAAGACCTCTCTCGGGCTAGCGATGAAAGTATTGTGGATTATCTGCTTCATAACCTAGACAACTTTCAAGGATATGATGTTGAGGTACTTGGGAACTCATTTAAGAGCTTATGCACGTACTGTCTTGACAATTTTGTTCCGAACAAAAATAAAAGAACGCGAAAAAATAATCCTTGGATAACAAGGAATATATTGCACCTCAAACGAAAATTTAAAAGACTAAAACGAGCTAAATCTAACAACAATACAGTGAAAATGGCACTAGCAAGGTTGAACGAGGCAATCTATAATGCTAAGCAACATTATATCAGTTATACATTGCCTAATTTCATCAAAAACTCCCCTGAGAAGTTTTGGCAATACGTTTCCACACAGAAAAAGGCAGTTGATCGAATTATGTGCGATGGCGTGACTATTGATGATAAGCGTAGTATAGCTGAAAGGTTCAATGAATACTTTCACAGTGTTTTTTCTAGTCAAAGTGAACCGTTACGACAGAGCCGTAAAAGCGTGCATGGAAATTCCGCCCTTATTTCAGAAGCTGGTGTTGTTTCTATGTTGCTAAATTTAAAAACAAAATCGTCACCTGGGCCTGACAATATACCAAACCCCTTTCTTCGTCGTTATGCCGAAGTGCTTTCGAAATTCCTCGTTATTATTTTCCGTGCTTCCTTGTCATCAGCTGACATTCCTGTAGATTGGAAAACAGCTCGAGTCGTTCCCGTCTTAAAGAAAGGAGACAGCATGCTATTAACAAACTATCGACCAATCTCACTGACGTCGTCATGTTGCAAAATGCTGGAGCATGCAATCGCGAATTACATAAACGATTTTCTAACTGACAATAGTAAATTAACGCCGTTTCAACATGGTTTTAGAAAGGGGCTCTCTACAGTCACCCAGTTGACAACAGTCGTACATAGCTTCGCCTCGGTTCTAGACAAATCAGGTCAGGTCGATGTTATTTTCCTGGACTTTAAGAAGGCTTTTGATCTTGTATGTCATTCAAAACTAATTTTAAAGCTCGAGGCTCTAGGCTTACCAGATTTCATTATTTCTTGGGTTGCAGCATACTTAAGCGACAGAGTGCAATTTGTAAGTATTGATGGCCATTGCTCGCGGCAGCTACCAGTGACATCTGGTGTACCACAAGGAAGTGTCCTTGGGCCCTTGTTGTTTTCTATGTACATAAATGATATCGTTGACGTAATTTGTGAGCCGGTTTGTATCAGACTTTTTGCTGATGATTGTGTGCTATTTAATGAAGTGAAATCTTCTGAGGATCAAGTACTCCTTAATTATAATTTACAGAAAATTCATAAATGGTGTGAGCAATGGGACATGGTTCTTAATGCCCAGAAAACGGTTTTCATGAAAATAACGAGAAAAACGTATTGTCTTTTCTTTCCGTACTCGCTTGCATAAATTCCGCTTGTTGAAGTTACAAACTACAAATATCTCGGTGTAACTATAACAAACACGCTGAAATGGAATTCACACATATCAAACATATGTGCGTCCTCCTTCCGAAAACTCTGCTTACTCAGACATAAATTAAAACAAGCACCAGCTGAGGCAAAACAATTAGCATATTTATCACTTATTCGGCCGAAGCTTGAATACGCCGCTATTGTTTGGGACCCACATACGAAACAAAACATCGATGCTCTCGAGAGGATTCAGCGGAAAGCTATACGGTTTATTTATTCAAGGTATCGGCAAACTGACTCTCCAACACTTTTAATGTGCGAACATGGTATCCAAACATTGCAGCTTCGGCGTAAGATACAGAGACTGAAATTTCTTTTTCAGCTAAAACACAGAAAAATAGCTTTAAATCCAGATGAATACATATCACCCCTTTTAACCCGAGAAACAAGGCATCGTCATGCTGAGTGCCTTGCTCCCTTCAGCACCAGAACAAATGCGTTTAAATTTTCCTTTTTTCCACGTACAATAAACGAGTGGAACGCCCTTCCACTGACATGGTTACATAGTGCTGAACTCATAGAACAAATGATGGAATAGACGTAGTAGAATGTCGTTTTTTTTTATGTAACCATACCTACTGTATTTTACTGTATGTTACCTTACTGTATTTTATGATTACTGTATGTGTGTATATACATTCTATCCCTTTTTATGTGTGCTACAGTGCCTGGCGCTTTTTTGTTTTTTTTTTTCTTCGTTACTTTTTTTCTTTTTTTTTTTGTTTCTTTCTTGTTGTTGTACGAATCTAACTATGTACTATGTATAATTCTCAGTTGAATGTATATGTAACCACTCCTGCTTGGGCCGCTCATGGGCCTGCAGTATCCTATAAATAAATAAAATAAATAAAATATACCTTTCTATGTTTTCTTTTTGCCTAATATTAAGTGTCATTTTGTTCTGTTTACTTTTCCGTATTTTATTTCTTGTGCCTGCGGAAGGCTTCGTGCATACTGGTGCTTATGCGGTGGGGGAGAGGGACGAAGGACGCTTTGCGCCTTCCATCGCACCCGATCCTCGGAGGTGTGTGCGCGCGTGCTTGTGTGCGTGCTTACGTGCGTGGTGCTGCTGTGCGTGCCCGGGAATAGTGCGTGTGGTGGCCTCATCCCATCGACGTGGAACACTTGGTGCACGGGGGGCACCGACCCGCTGACGATAGGCAGCCCGGCTGTGCCCTGCTTTCGGCCGTCACCGTGAAGCCTATGGCCCCTGCGCGAGGTCAGCTGACATAGCAGCTACACCTGCACTCTGCCGACGCCGACGCCAGGACGCCTCGCAGCCAGTTTCGCAGAGCCGGCTGCCTCAGCGAGGTCCTCCGTCATCCAGCCAAAAATTCGGGACCTCCGAGCCACCACTGAAGCGGCGTTCGTCGGACTCGTATACAAATCGTCGACAAGAGCCACGAGCCATCAGTGAGCCCGTTCCCGGTATAATGACCCCGAAACGGGACTCTTGCCTCGCACTCGGGCATCCACCCAGCGGACAATATCACGCCCTGCCTCCCCTCCGCGCAGTGGACGCTCTCCCGCTCAAGCATCAAGAACACTCGCATTATTTCCTTTAATACCTTCCGCAGAGCCATTTTATACTATCATGTGTTTCAAACATATTGAATTTTGTTACTTATTAATTTTCCTTTTTTTTTAGCAGCTGTTACAGGGCCAGAATGAGGTTAGCTGTTGCTCATAGCAGTGTCATTTTAACTGCATGGGTGACGCCCGGCTGCCTTTTTGCAGACCGGTAAAGGGCAAATTTAGGAGAGGGGGGATGTGGGGATTGAGGCTAGCCCGTCGCCATTGCGCGGGGTTTTCCGCCCATTTCTGCCGTCCCCATGTCCTCGCATGACTCTCCCCTCCTCCGCGGTCCGTCGGTTCTGGGAGAGCGGGAGTAACGCTAACCTCGCACCCGGCGCCGACTCTCGACTGTGGCGCCGCGCTCGAGTCTCGCGTCTCGCGAGACGTTTCGCGCGCGGCGGGAGTCAGAATCGCTCTGGACAGCGTGGGGTAAGCACGCTTTTGCTTTCCGTCCGTCGGCTCCTTTGTTCTTGGGGTTCGCTCGGACGGTTCGCCAACGGTGCCTTGCGCCCGCGGTGAACGCTTACCCTCCGTTGCCCTTTTCCGAACGCTAGGCCGAAGAGCGGTGCGGTGTGTTCGCGCGTGGTCTTACTACGCCGAGCCGTACCTATCGAAGCCAACGCGAGCGGAGTTTGCCCTCACTCGAGCGATCGGGCCCTTTGGTTACTGATCGTGAGAGTACGCAGCGTAGTCGCGAGGGAACGTTTCCCCCAGCGACGTGTCGCCGTGAGCCCTTTTGCCCGCGGAGACGTGCTAGCGGCACCCTTTGTGTTGTATTTTCGCCCGTGGCGTGGTTAAGCCCGTTGCTTTTCCCGCCGCCTTTTGCAGCGGGCGTTGTACTGCGTTTTGTGGTGTTGCCGCAGGCAATAAAGTGTTGCGGAGCCCGAGAGCAGTATACTGTGTACTTGCCGCGCTGCGCTCGGTGCCTTTGCTGCCCGAACGCACTTGTGCTGCGGCATGCTGGTTCACGCGAGGCGACGGCAAACGCGGCCCTGTGGCTCGCTAAGTCCGAACCCACGCTAGTGGCCGTACTCCTGTGAGGTACGTGCACACTACAGTGTCGAGCTGCGAACGTTGTTAGTTCGCGCTCGTCCTGCATGTCTTCTTTTCGTGGGTCCTTTGCGCTTGAGCAGCGCGCTCCAAGTTTCGACCTGCTTGGCGTTCTTCGCGTGAAATGCCAATTTGTTGCTATCGCGTTCATTGCTTCGACCTTGCGGCGAAACTGTGGCTTTTTTACATCGAAAGCTGTAATGAGATCACAACAAGGGCCGTTTTTTCGCCGTAGCTGTCCGCCGTCGCCGCCGCCGCCGCCGCCGCCTGTAACCACCATCGCGCGAAATAAGTAAAAACCTAAATAAATAAAAAAATTTCGCATTTCCACGAAGTGAATCATGACGGATAGGCGAAGCACTGGGGATTGTTCTTACCGTAAATCACCCGTAACATTGCCCAGTCGCGCATGCAAATGAGTGACAACCCGTGTGTACAGTATATACAATGTGTTTTTGCCGCTGAGCCGCCGCTTTCCGCGTCCTCAACGCCGGGGTAGCAGCTTGTTGTCGGCGGCGTTGCCGCTTGGCCTTTGGCCGGCGAGAGCACGTTCACGATCGTTTTCATCCATGGCAGAAAGAGAATGTGTGGTCTGGAGCGCGCTTATTCTTCATCGTCATCATCATCGTTATGACGTATAGTGGATACCTTGCATGTGCTGTGCCGTGATGGCAGAAAGAGAATGTGTGGTCTGGAACGCGCCTATTCTTCATCGTCATCATCATCGTTATGACGTATAGTAGATACCTTGCATGTGCTGTGCCGTGATGGCAGAAAAAGAATGTGTGGTCTGGAACGCGCCTATTCTTCATCGTCATCAGCGTCATCGTCATGGCGTATAATGGTTACCTTGCATGTGTTGTGCCCTGATGGCAGAAAAAGAATGTGTGGTCTGGAACGCGCCTATACTTCATCGTCATCAGCGTCATCGTCATGACGTATAATGGTTACCTTGCATGTGTTGTGCCCTGATGGCAGCGTAATCGTAATCGCACTAGCGTGGCTACACCGGGGGACACCGGGGGGAGTGATGTACAAGCCTCAACCTTAAGGAGCTTCGCCCATAAAACACCTATGACAGAATGGGAATCCAACCCGGGCCCTCTGCGTGGCAGCCTAGGACTCTACCACTGAGATACGCCGGTGCTTGAAGCTGCGTTGCAAACTGACCCTATGCAGGCTTCATGTCGGTTAAGGAATCGCGTTAACATGTGTAATAAAGCGTTTTAGAAAAATGAAGTAACAACCAGGCGTCACACAATGCGAATTACGTAACGAGTGGGTTGTTCAATGCTCGAACCCATTACAAAAGCCTCAGGCATAATTCTTCATCGTCGTCAGCCACAGTATCAACAAAGTGCACATAATGCGTTACAAGTGTATAACGGGTACCGCGCTTCTCCGAAAAATGAGGAATAATGGCATAGTGGGCACTTCCCCGCTACACTAAAATTATGATGATTTATGGCGTAGTGGGTATCATGCAAGTGTGCTTGTTGTAGTTGCCCCAAGAGTGTTTGAAAAAGGCTCTATAAAGGTCGATCTTCCAGATTTCGCTGTGACTGTGCAACGCGTTCCGCGCAGGCCGGGCGGTTTTTTTTATTCTGTCGTTGACAACGCCGTCGACGCCGCCATCGGATTTTCTGCAGCGTAGGCTCCATAACATTGTGGCAGTTTATTCTTTCTGTTCCTAACTTAATGTAGACTGTATCAGCTCTCAGGCATACTCGTATACCCTGTTAAATGCGAAGCATTTCTTAGCGAACCAAAGGCACTTTGAGTGTGTCGATCAATCTGCCTGTAAACTTTAAGTTTGCAGGTATAACGTGACAGCAGAACACACAGGACGGCGTTTATTGGCGGAGCATGGATAGGCCTTTGCCTGCAGTGTGCGTAGCAAGGATCAGCAGCCAGCAAGGATCAAATCATGCTGTACATAATATGCATGCCAAGATTTTCATGTTACCACTTGTCATTTATGCTCGTCATTCAGTCACGTCCCTCAATACCAAATTTGATGTATATCAAGCTAGCGAAACGGCCGTGAGCGTGCCATGAGCGTGGCATTCAAGTCATATTGACATAACATATCATGATTTCCATTTACCACCTGTTATTTATGTTGGTCATGCAGAAATGTCTCATCGTACCAACTTTTGGATATATCGAATTAAGAAAACGGCCGTAGGAGCACTACAGCCATGGCGTGTAAATCATACTTTTCATGACGTTTCATGATTTTCATGATATGATCAGGCATTCCTGTTCGTCATATAGTCCTGTTATGCAAAACCAATTTTGGTATAAATCCCATTAACGATACGGCAAGGGGAGCACAAAGCCGTAGGCGGATAGATAGATAGATAGATAGATAGATAGATAGATAGATAGATAGATAGATAGATAGATAGATAGATAGATAGATAGATAGATAGATAGATAGATAGATAGATAGATAGATAGATAGATAGATAGATAGATAGATAGATAGATAGATAGATAGATAGATAGATAGATAGATAGATAGATAGATAGATAGATAGATAGATAGATAGATAGATACGCTCAAAGTCGTCGAAGTTCGCCAAGAAATGCTTCGCATTTCAAACGGACATCGGCAACGTTGCCCCGACGAATATAAAGAAAAAAATCAGGATCCGAGCAGGAATCCAACCCAAGCATTCTGCGTGGCAGTCAGGCCTACCACAGTGTCACGCCAGGTCTTGAAACTGCTTTGGAAAAAGGGTGTATGCAGGCATAATGTCCGTGCAACGTCTAGTGTGGTTGCAGTGGTGCCTATCTAATTTTAATACGAAGGAATAAACATTGCATATGTACTCCTATAATACAGTCGTCGTGTTCGGTTAGCGTTAAATGCGGTTACACTGTTGCGTCCTCTTTTATAGCAGTGTTATAAACCTTACACTTGTATTCCTGTGATTCAGTTAGCGTTCCTCGATGCCGGACAAAATATACGCCAATGAAAGTTGCGTGTTATATACACATCATCGCACTGTAAAGTGCACTTTGTTTCAATAATACTGACGTCTGTGCTCTAACGTGAGTGCTGACGTTAAGTCAGACTATAAGTTACCCTCTATAAACGCCAGTGTTGTCGACGTTCGTGGTCAGCCCCCAACGTTCACACAACCACTAACACAAACGCGTCGATCCACCTCGTAAGCCTTTGCTCAAAGCCAAAAAAAATGCAGCATAGACAATTACTCGGCAACTGTTTCCCATGGAACCGATTCGCACATTTTTTTTGGAATAGTATTTATGAAATTTCTTATCTTTAAAAATGCATTTTCGGCGATTGTACAGTGTTCTGTATATTAACCCATAAAATAAAATCCGCACGCCAAATGTTCTTCCATGAAAAAATATTCAGGAAGAACCCATAATGTGGTCAACCTGAAGTAAGCGATCAATGTACCAAATACCATAAGTACGAAATGGAGACGCGAATGTGAAACATGGCAGTTAAATAACATGATAAGATATATTTCTTACCAAATAAGCTGAATATGCAAGCATCAAAACATTAATAGTGAAAGACTGTCCTGGGACACTCGATTGCCACTGACGCTAGTAGTCGCCTTCTCCATCGAAGCAAAGATCTCTACTGTGCTTGGGAACAACGGCGTCGCAGGTGTCCACAAATTGCTCTATGCAGCGTTGTGGAACAGAGTTCTTCAATGCTCTTCTCATCCAAAGTACGTACTCTTGTAAAATCACAAGAAATAGAAAAAAGCATCAGGAATATGACTCATGAGAGAGCAGAAAGTCATTGTCTGTCAATCAATCAATCAATAATCAATCAATCAATCAATCAATCAATCAATCAATCAATCAATCAAATAAAACCTTTATTTTGCACAGTATGGTTATATCGTTAAGGATATACAGAAGAGCGTCCCAAGGTCAGAAAACTGTACCGGGACCCTGTTTACATGATTATTCGATAAGAATTACGAAATAGGCATGAAAATGAAGAACAAAGAATATGTCAGCCAAAAAACACGGGTACAATAGTTATACTGGAGGAATACTACGATAATGGGAGACAATAATAATCAATATTTTTAAGCAACAAAGGGCAACAAAAGAACACAAAATGACAAGCATGGACAAGTTCTTGAGAGAAGGTACATTATCGTGGTAGAACGTGAACGAGAGACCAGAACACTGTGCAGAAGACGGCGAAACATACAGTGCATGTCAACTGAGCAGTCTCTCTCTCTTTCTCTCTCTCTCTCTCTCTCTCTCTCTCTCTCTATATATATATATATATATATATATATATATATATATAGAGAGAGAGAGAGAGAGAGAGAGAAAGAGGTGTTGACATCGGTCTCTTCGAAAAACTCAGCTGATAACACACCTTTACGTACACAATATCGCGCCCTCTCTGATAACTTGCTACAAAAGCGACTCGCTTCGCGTTTTCATTACCGTTTTATTGCAGCTTGCTATACGCTTACATGCAACATTTCCCCCCTTTTCACTCGTTTTCAGTTATTTTAGTTATAACCGACTTTTGTTAAGAATGTCCGAACGTGAAGCGTCCCCGTTTGTTTGCTAGCACACAAAAATCAAGAGTTTCGCCGCAAGGGCCAAGCGATGAAGCGATAGCAAAAAATTGGAATGCCACATGAAGAATAACGAGCAGCTCGATACTTGCAGCTTCCCGCTGAAGCGCGAAGAAGGACGCTCGAAAAGCATGCATAGGTATACACAGGGCAAGCGTGAACTGACACATATCACAGTTATTATGCCTTTGTGTTTGAGCAACGCGCTGCCAGTGTCGACCACGCAGAACCCCTACGCTTTCATATATTTCTTCTTCTTTTGAAGTGTGGCGCGTGGAATGACCCCTCTGCGTCTTCTGTCACGCGGTGGCGTCTGACGCAAGATGTGCGGGGTGTTCTTTTTCTTTTAACACGAAAGTGCTTTATGCCGGGGTCCACCAAGTCTTTAGTGACGTATTTCCGTCACGGATATGACGTTCTAAAATTAACGCTATCTAATACGAAAGAAAAAACATTCAGAAAAAAGTTCCTCCGCCGGGCGTCGAACCTCTGAATCCTTGGGCCGCGACGAAAGGCGCCCAATGCTCTACCAACTGAGCTATCGAAGCAGTTGCAAGTCTTCTTACAAACGCGCCTTATATCTCTCACACATTCTTTCCCGCGCGTTGCTCTCTGTTAGCAAGGCGGGGCGGTGCCGCCGTCTGTGACCGGTGAAGAGAAGTAATGCGACATGACACTTATTAGTACCGATAGAAAGCGATTCGTCGACGACGCAGTTAAAGCATGGCGTTCGACATTGCGCGTCGGCACGCAATCTTGAAAGCCATGGTTAAAGCTTCTATATAGCAGTGAAAAACCCTGGCCGCGCTAGCATCGGGTAGTCGCCGACGCAGTTATGTTCTTTGCTTCCGGCGCGCAATCTCGGAGGCCTATGGTTAAAGCTTTTAGATAGCAGTGAAAAACCCTGGCCGCGCTAGCATCAGGGAGTCAGCGACGCAGTTATGTTCTTTGCCTTTCGCTTCGTTTTAGCGTGTGACAACTCGTTGTCGGCATGGTTGTCGGAGTCGTGGAAGAAAGCCAAGAAGTGCCGACGAGTGAGGACGCCCTCAGATCGAGCTCCTGCGTTTTGGCTGTCTTTGTGTGAAAGTTCGGGTACAACCACCACAAAATGTGCTTATCGTGTTCCTAATGTGACGAGGAACCCAACAACATCAATTTTTCGGGCGTGGACCTCTCTACTTCCGAAATTTCAACGAAAGTAGACCGGCTGCAAGCGGCGCGACGCTCACCTTAACATCGACGCCGGTGGCGTAGCGGCGACGAGGTGGTTGTGCGGCATCTTGCCGCGACGCGGAGCGACGCCCTGAGCCCTGTGACCATGAATTCAGGACCGGAACCCATTTCGGAAATCACAAGTGCCAATGGTGAGCCTTTCTGAATCATTTACGCTCGCCCACGGCGCATAGCCGTTAGGGGAGCGCAAAGTGGCAGCCGCCACGCTCGGGCTAGCCGACAGTCAGCTTCGAAGATGATGGATTACGCTGTCGAAGGCGAGGAACTAGACCCAGCAGACATAGGTCGGTGAACTCACTCATGAGTCCACTCACACGGACTCACTCAGACTCAGATCGGGCCGTGAGTCTGAGTCTGAGTGTGTCCGGGTGAGTAATATTTCGGTGAGTTTGAGCCTGAGTGAGTCCGGGTGAAGAAAATTTTCGTGAGTGTGAATCCGAAGCGCAAGATATATTTCTTGAGTGAGTCTGAGTGAGTTCTACTTTCTTTTGCCGACCTATACCAGCAGATCTCGAAGACGGCACCTGGGTCGCACCAAAAAGGACGCAGGGTGGTTTAGACCCCATAGATTTGCAGCACAAGTACAGGAAGGCCGCGTCCCAGCCTTCAGATACCATGCCTGAACGTGCCAGTAACCAGGCGCTCCCGGTGCAAGCAACGCGCCCGCCGCAGCTTCCACGTCGGAAGCCCATGCCGAGGCTGCCAAGCGAACATTACAAAATTGTAATTAGACCGAGACACCCGATCAACCTGTCGAACGTTGGCCTCACTACGCTGCTGGAAGCCATCCAAACCACAGCCAAGGTCGACCCGGCCCGAGCAGAAGAAGAAGACCAAGCAATCTTAACAAAACGATCTACAATGATCGCGAAGCTTCTAGAACAATGAGGCGCGGTTTGCGCTGAGCATTGCTGACAGCCTTTGAGGGCGAAAAGCGAATAGAGCGAAGTGAAAATAAGAAACGCGCGTGGCAATATGAAGGAGAAAGCAATCTAGCTTTAGACAGAGATATAGACGAAGCTGAAGTTCGAGCAGTCCTCAACCAGATTAAAACCACTACCGCAGCAGGGGAAGACGGAATAAGAAACAAAATGCTCCGAAATTTAGCTGATTCCTCGATCAGCCATGTTACAAAACTATTCAACACATACTGGGCCGCTGGAAAACTACCGCCTAGCTGGAAACATGTCACTGTAATTTTTATTCCGAAACCGGGCAAGAAGTTAGAACTGGGAAACCGACCAATTTCTCTCACCTCCTGTTTAGGAAAGGTGTTGGAACATATAATATTAATCCGACTAAACAATTACATTGAAACAGAACACCTGCTACCTGACACCCTAATTGGCTTCAGAGAGTGTCTATCCACACAAGATATTATGCTTCAACTGCAACAAGACATCCTTGACCCAGGTCCAGTACGAGCCACTCGGACCATCCTGGGCCTGAACGTCACTAAAGCTTTTGACAATGTAGCGCATCAGGCCATTTTAAATGGCTTATCCCAGTTGAATGTGGGTGAAAGAACCTACATTTCCGATTTTCTCAGAGAAAGAACGGCAACCATCCAACTGGGTGAAGTGCGCGGTCAAAAGCTTACACTAGGGACAAAATGAACCCCGCAAGGTGCCATCCTCTCACCCCTGCTCTTCAATATCACCATGATGAACCTACCGGAACAACTAAACAGGATACCACACATCAAACATGCCATATACGCGGACGATAATACAATTTGGACAAACAGTGGCTCGGATGGTGCGATAAACGACGCGTTACAGGAAGCAGCAAACGTAGTACAAAAGTATGTTAGACACAACGGGTTGACATGTTCCCCCTCAAAATCTGAACTTTTAATCATTAGAAGTAAAGCCAAAAAGACGCCAGACTCCGAGAACCAATCAGCACCAGTAAAAATTGTATTGGAAAGCGGCCCAGTTCCTCCGGTTCTGACCATCAGAGTGCTGGGCATGCTCATTCAACATAACACGCAAAATAGCATAGCCCTCGCAAAATTACAGAACACTGCCAAAGAAATTGGTGGACTGCTCAGGAGAGTAGCCAACAGACACAGAGGAATGAAGGAGATGGATTTGTGTAGGCGTATTCAGGCCTTTTTAATCAGTCGCATAGTCTACTCCTTCCCCTATTATCATATGAGGAAATCAGACAAGGATAAAAATGATACTATAATTTGACAAGCGTACAAATGGGCCCTAGGCGTGCCTGTTTATACTAGCACCGAGAAGCTCCTCCGACTGGGAGTGCATAACACTCTAGAGGAGCTGATCGAAGCACACAAAACAGCACAAATAACACGGCTATCAGATATGATGACGGGACTACATATCCTGAATAGACTGAAAAATTCAGCCCATACACACCACGGGAGGCAGGGCGCCCCCTACCTCCCGCAA